>CAUYON010083079.1:0-31683 GCA_963573935.1 Arctocebus calabarensis
ATAGTGATCAAGGAAATGCCATGAAGGATATCTGTAACAGTATGATCAAAATATTTCTGAATGTATATGAATCGTGCCCTGTGATTGCACCAATGTACATAATTATGATTCAATAAAATTATTTAAAAAAAAATAAAAAAAGTCAAACCCTGCTGAGCAATGTCCCTTTGATGCAGAGACCAAGACCAGAGCTTGGGAGGTTTAGATTTCTGGATATTATAAGGTGGAGATCCAGGAAAGGAGGAGCCATGGAGACAAAAAATCTTCAAACATAATATAAAATCTTAGCCTTGCTAAGGTGTATAGGGGTGTATAAAAGCCTTATGTGCATAAAGGGCATTGCCAGAACTCTGGGCTGGTGAGAATTGAAAGCAGAATAATCCAGAAAGCTTGGATAGCACGGGAAGGTGGTCAAGGTTCAACCAATCAGACAGGAGGAAGTAGTCACTGCCAGGGAGAGTCAGTAAGCTTAACCCAGGTGTGGACTGTCCTTGGATTACAGTCTAAACTAGAACTGCCAGATAGTCAGTAAGCTTAACACAGGTGTGGACTATCCTCGGATTACAGTCTAAATTAGAACTGCCAGGGATAGTCAGTAAGCTTAACCCAGGTGTGGACTGTCCTTGGATTACAGTATAAACTAGAACTGCCAAAGCTTAACTTAAAAACAGTCTTTGGATCTAATGATCCAAAAGTAACTTAAATGCCTATTGATATTCTTCAGATAAAGATAACAAAATTAAGGTCACTCAAGATAGCATTCACAATATATGATGTCCATTAAAAAATTATTAGGCACGGCTTGGCCTGGCGGCTCACGCCTATAATCCCCACACTGAGGCCGATGCAGGTGAATCGCTTGAGCTCAGAAGTATGAGACCAGCCTGAGCAAGAGTAAGACCCTGTTTCTATTTTTAAAAAGCAGAAAAATGAGCTGGCCATCATGGCAGGTGCCTGTAGTCCCAGCTACTCAGGAGGCTGAGGTAAGAGCTGGGCTCAGGAGTTTGAGGCTGCTGTGAGCTATGATGCCACAGTGCTCTACCCAGCATGACAGAGTGAGACTCTGTCTCAAAAAAAATTATTAGACATCTGAAGAACCAGGCTAATATATCTCATATCTAAGCAAAGAGCCAGTCAATATAAACACACAAATGACAGAAATGATGACATGAGTTGCTAAGTATTTTAAAACCACTGTTATAACAATTTTCAGATATTTAAAGGAAAGGATGAAAAAAATGAAAAATATTTTTTTTAAGCTGTACCTGTTAGAGATAATTTCAGGGAAAAAAAAGATCCGTGAACTTCGAGTTTAACAATAGAATCAATTCAAAATGAATCACAAGAAGATAAAACCAAGTGAAAACAAACAGAGACTTAGAAACTATAAAAAAAGTTTCTTCGAACATGTTCTTCCCACCTTCTTAAAAATAGAGATGATTTTCTCAAACTTAATAAAACTCTAATCTCAGAGTTTAAAGAATGTAAATGAAAATGATAATAAAAAGACAACTGTAATGAAAACCACAGAAGAACACGTAATAATTACATTGCAGAAAAACAATGACAAGGAGAAAATCGTAAAATTCATCAGAAATGAGGACCATATATCACACAGAAAAAAATAAAAACAAGGAAACCAAAGACTTCTCAGTAGAAACTATTCCCTGTCAAAAAAGGGCAAGTCTGAAAAGTAGGAAAACTCAGCAAGAATTCAATGTTAACATATGCATGTGTGCACACACAGATATGGAAATAATTGTAGGCCTGTGGCGAATACAATGTTTAATATGTACGTATATGTTATCTACCTCTATTTGTTGAGAAGGCAAAGAATCAATGAAATTTTAACAGATTGAGAACTGGGAACACTCAAATGTTGGCCCTTAAATATCACCATCTAATAAAAAGACCCCGGCGTGGCGCCTGTGGCTCAAAGGAGTAGGGCGCTGGCCCTATATGCTGGAGGTGGTGGGTTCAAACCCAACCCCAGCCAAAAACTTTAAAAAAATAAAAAAAAGACCTATGTTTTCTGGGAGAAATACTTGATTCCAGAGCTGAATCAGGAAGTATGCAAAATGAGCCTAGAATATGTCGCAGTACCAAAACATAGGAAAATGCTCGAACAATCAAAAATGAGCTGTGTCAAAAGGATACAGAAGCCAATGGGAAAGAGCTCCCAGTGGCCAAAACTGGAATCATTAGAACAATAAAGTGAATAGCTGAGTATTAGATTATAATCCAAAGTAATAAAATAAATATTCATTTTATGCGTACATAAACAAATGCTTGAATAAATCAATAAATAGGGGGAAAGAGATGAGACTGTCTTTTAGAAGAATCATAAATAATATATGTAGATAGATACACACGCTATACTATTTATGCATCTGTTTAAAATTTTTATGATTAAAAGTTAGAAAGCAAACACAATCTTCCTTTTTTTTTTCATTCTTTTAAATCCTGCCAAAATACTTGCTGGCTGAGAGTTCACAGATTTTTCAGATCAAGAAGTGCAGGGCACGGGCTCGGCACCCGTAGCAGAGTGGTTATGGTGCCAGCCACATACACCAAGGGTGGTGGGTTTGAACCTGGCCCCACCCAGCTAAGCAACAATGACAATTGCAACAACAAAAAAATAGTCAGGCACTGTGGTCTGTGCCTGTGGTCCCAGCTACTTGGGAGGCTGAGGCAAGAGAATCACTTGGGCCCAAGAGTTTGAGATTGCTGTGAGCTGTAATGCCACAGCACTCTACTGAGGGTGACACAGTAAGATTCTGTCTCAAAAAAAAAGAGTGCAGGGCACAGTGTGAGTATGTTCACGCACCCTAGTGAAGAGCTCAGCAAAACTTGAACTTTTACCTTAGAAATGAAAACAATGTAACCTAAATATTTATACCCTTGTATTAATCTGAAATTACAAAAAAGTAGTACAGGGCAATACTGTACAGACTCATCAGAGATGTTGGTCTTTTCTCAAGCATAGTTGGAACTTTTGAATTGTTTTGTCAGCATTCTCCTCCCTCAACTGTGGTAGAGGGAATCCAGAGAAAACTAAATGAAAATGGTTTATATTTTAATAACAGGGTAACCTCCCGTGAAGAATCCATCTAATACGGTAGAAAGAGCATATGGTTTGGTAAGATCGGTCAAGTTACTTAGCCTTGGGAAGGCTCAGACTCTTCATATCTAAAACCACAGTAATTATACATATAGCATAGAGTTGACTTCAGATATAAGTTAGATAAATCATGCAATGTTTGGGGCTTACTCATAACAGATTGGAATGTTTATTCAATGATTATTTTGTGCAAGGCACAAAAGTACCATGTTTACTGAATCACGTACGTTACTTTATTAAATTTTCATCCTTATTTTTAAAATTTGTACTAAAATAAAGATTTTATTGCCATCTCTAAAATTCTAAAATTATATCGCACTCACTATGATGCGAATAGAATTTACTCAACATAAACCTTTCAAGTATGAATGTTTGGTATTACAATTTTTAATATGCTATATTTTAACTTCATCGTATTTAGATTTCTACAGTAAGTCTATTTAAATAAATATATGACTATACAAAATCATTCAACACAGTGTATCATTTAGTGGTTAAAAAAACTGAGTTGTTCCTTTTTCATTTCAATATTGTGAGTACCTAAAAGCTTTTGAATAAGAGTCATTATAAATATTTACCCAAAAGATCAGAGTTCTGGGTTATGATTTTGGTTTTGTTAAACTTGAAAATGTCATGTTGTCTCTCAGGGAGTTAGATTCTTGTTCAGTAGCAAGAAAATCAAATGCTCCAGGATTCCACTTACTGGAGGTACCTAAAATAGTCAAGTTCACAGAATCAATGGTGGCTACCAGTGGTTAGAGGAGGGGAAAATTGGAAGTTACTGATTGTGTATTTCAGTTAAGCAATAAGAATAAGCTCTAAAGATCTGCTGTATAGCATAGTGTCTATAGTTAATAATAATTTATTGTGCCCTTAAAATAATGTATTGTATACTCAAAATTTTGCTGAGAGTAGAGATTCATATTAAATGTTTTTACTACAATAAAATAAAATGAAAATAAAAAGAAGATAGCATACATCTTTAGCTTGGATTCCCTGCAAACAGATTTCAAGGACAGTTCCATGCAGGAGGCAAAATGTGACATCCTTGTGCCCTACTCACAAGGTGACTCTGGGTATCAGAGCCTGAGCCTGGGAGACAGACTCCAGTGAGAGGTATGTTGAGAATTGCCAACAGGTAGTATTTCAAGTGGATGAGGTCTGGTGCTGGTCTCTATAACCAGCATCCGTGTGGACCATCACGCCATCCACCATAACCACAATGTGTGCGTCCTTCCATTTCCGTGACTCTGGAGCACGTAATAACCAAGATCAAGTCCACCTTCCTCTATATCATTATATACTTCCCTAAGACCAGACACAGTGAAGTTTTAGACCCCTAGAAAATGAAATCAGGGAGGGGTATGGCAAGATTATTGGTCTTTGTTAACAGATCAGTGTATGTCTTGCCGAGGGAAACAGTCCCAGGCTAGAGGCCATGGTGAAGTTTGTCCAGCAGGCAGTGCCTGGATTTTAGCTTTCCTGCACTCCCTTGGCTGGCTCTGTCATTTTCAGCACGATAGCCTTAACGTTTTTAGCTAAAGCCTCCTCTTTTAGCATCACAGGTGATTTATGAGGACAGACTTTTCTTCTATGGACATAGTGAAGAGCTGTCAGATTGGGTTGATTAAGTACTCAGGCTCGAGAGGCAAACTGCCAAGGTTGAACACAGTACAGTAAAGCATACCGCCTTGGAGTTCGCTCAACAATTTACCAACTTCTGACTGCGTTCATTTGGTTCCTAAGTAAATAAAATAGGGATATCTCAAGAATGGAAAAAGAAGGATCCTATGTTACTCAATACTACTATGAAATCGATATATAATCACCTACACATTCATAAGAATGGTAAAACATAACTATAGTCCAGAAAGTAGAAGGGAAGAGGAGAGGGAAGGAGGTGGGAGGAGGGAGGGCACTGGTCACCTAATGTGCATGAATCAATGGTACATTTCAAAACTATTAAGAAAAGAGTGTAATTGTCTTACCGCAACAAATAAGTAAGCGAGATGATGGTTATGTTAATGAGTTCAATGTGAGCACTTCACTTTGTATAAAAAAATCAGTGCACTGAACCCCATAAATGCAATGTACAGAGTTATGATTTAATAAACACAAAAAATAAGAAGTATTTTTGAAAATTCAAAAAAAAAAAGAATGATGGTGAGGTTGGTGATTTGGTGATGATAATAATTATAGTACCTATCTCATAATGTTGTTTCCAATATTACATGAAATTAACCCGTGTAACACACATTAGCTGCTTGAATACTCTAGGTAGATACCCTATATATGTGTGTATTGTAGTTTAATATATTCAAAACATAACTTTATTTGCACATAGTAAACAATAGCCATAACTCAATGCATGTTGCAACGCCCTTGAACTAGAGAAAGTGATCTCAGAGGTCGAAGAGATTAAAATCGGATATCAGACAAGTGAGCACCAACCCTCATCCTCCTCTCTAACCACTGACAGAAATCAACTGAGGGTAGGGGTGGAGGTCTGAGGGCTCAAAGGAGCACACGCAAACTAATGTGGCGGGCTGGGGTGTTCAGAGGAAGATTAAACGGGGAGGCAAATGCTGGCTAGGTTTTCTAAGTTGGCATGTTAGTTTTCTCTCACTGGTATAACAAGTTTCCCCAAAGTCACTGTGTAAAACAGTATGAATGTATTGTCTTAGAGTTGCAGAAGTCAGAAATCTGACACGGCTTCTCAATGGGCCCAAATCAAACGTCCACAGGCCTTTGCTTCTTCTGCAGGGTCTAGCGGAGAGAAACCACATCCTTGTTTATTCTGGGTTAGAGATCAACTATGTCCCTAAATTCAAAACCAGTGAGGGTAGGTTGGTAGAGTTCTTCTCATATCACACTGCACTATGTTTATCCACCTTCAGTATCTAGCTTTCAATTTCATTTTATGTATCTTCCCTTGTTATTCCATTGGTCCTACCTGAATAATCCAGGATAATCCCCATATCATAAGGTCATCTGCAATTTACCTTGCTCTTTTGTCATGAAAGGTAACACATTCACAGGTTCTGGGGATTAAGAGATGGTCATCTGTGGAAAGGTCTTCATTCTGCTTACCATTAAAGGGGGTGTATTAATCTAATGTGCAAAATAGACAAAGTAAGGAATGCAGCACTGAGGATTGAAAACGTTTTGTATCTGGGGGCAGTGCCTATGGCTCAAAGGAGTAGGGTGCTGGCCCCACATACCAGAGGTGGTGGGTTCAAACCCGGCCCCAGCCAAAAAACTGAAAAAAAAAAAAAAAAGTTTTGTATTATTATATGTTAAAAAATACATAAGAAGATCACACACACACACCACCAGGGAAGTCTATATAATAAGAATTTCCCAGGTTAGTTGCCTAAATTATCCCAAATAAATTGATATTACCAAAATGCATTCTCACTTATTTCTCTGAATCACAGGGTGTAATAAAATCATCCAATCATCTGATCGTTTGCAAAATAAAAGGGAGAAATGATTTCATTTTTGCTACATAGATTTAATTCACATCCTACTAATGTCCATCTGCAAGCCTTACATCTTTCTTCTATATAATTCTTACCTGAAAAAAAAAAAAATCAGCTTCTAGGTTCCCAATGAAGTCAATCAAAACAGGAAAAAAAAAAGAGAGAGAGGAGACAGAGAGAAAATAAAAGGGGGATAATAGTAGTACGTTTTTCATTGAAATTTGCCACTCACTCCATGTGGAATGACAAGGTAAAAAACAGTATACAATTATTGTTTTAAAATCAAACAGGACATGGGGGTGGCACCTGTGGCTAAAGGAGTTGGGCGTCGGCCCCATATACCGTTGGTGGTGGGTTAAAACCCTGCCCTGGCAAAAAATTGAAAAAAAAAAAAAAAAAAAAAAAAACCAGACAGGACATGTTAAATAATAGTTCACAAGGGCTCCACATCACCCCACTTCAGTCCCAATTCTTAAATTGTCATTAGTACAATATTTGGTGTGTAACTTTCCAGGTGTTTTTATGAACACATACACTAATCAGGAGATATGTGTGTTTATCTGTCTATACACACGTATATACATACTATATATATGTATGTGTATATGTATTTTTTTTGCGAATTTGATAGGACACCGTTTAATTTGTAAACATTATGTCTCTGTGATATTTAACAAACATCTGCGGGAAGAAGAGACGTCTTTCCACTATTTCAGAATCTGTTTTATGTTCCTGAGTTACCTCAGTAGAGTTTTAAGGCTTTCTGTACAAGCTCCAGACGGCAGACCTTTTTTTGTTAGACTTTGTAACATGTTTTATGTTTCTTCTCTTTTGTTGTGTGTTGTTATTAATGATCTCGGAGACGAGTGAAGCATGGAGCTAGGAGCAATCACTCCCTGTGTTCCCCCTTCTGGGAAGGTCCTTCCCCTGGACTATAAGGCCGTCCCCAGCAGAGACGCCACTGAATTCTCTCGTCCTGCCACAGCACTACGTGGTTTTACAGCCTTTGATAAATCATTAACTTCCTTGGGCCACTGTTGGCTTATCTGTGAACAGGACCAGGGGAGAAGATTGGTGGTTTTCAAACCACATGTAATTCCTGTGGGGCAGCCCTGGCATAGAAACAGGGACGGGGAAAAGAAGTAGAGGAAGGTGGCCTAATTTAGTTTGCTCATATTTCACACAAGCACATAGTATTCTGTTTTGTTTGTCCTATAATAGATGAGTGAACAAAAATCACTAGAATCTACATCACTAAATAATCTCTAGGATTTACTCTAATTCTAAAAATTGACATCAAAGTGTCCGAGGAAATACTACAGTCATCTCCTGTTTTATGGACTAGACTTAAAATATTTGTACAACTTACCTAAAAGTGAATTAAGCCAACTCCTAATTTCTGCTCACTTTCATTACAAAGACATGGAGGGAAAAAAACCTCCATATGATTCTCTGCATTTCAGTAAACTCAACTGCTTTTAACCTGATATTTATATTATCAAAAAGTGAGCACATTTGAAAACCAGGGCACCTGTTCACTGCTGTACAAATCTGCACCTCTTGGGGGAACTCCATGCTCTGTTTTCCATCAATTGGTTTCTAACCCACTCTACTTTCTCAGATAAGATGAATGTCTTCTAGTCATGGAAATCTACTGGCTCAAAACTCCTACACCTCAATTTCCATATTTCTTTTATGTTTGTTTTTAGTTATGTGAGACTAGAGATGAAGAGGGGGGAAAAAAAAATCACAGAATAAGTAAAGAGCCTGAGTAGTTGGATCTTTTCATTGTGTATGTGTACACATGTGTGTTTTCTGTGCCTGTGACTACAGTTTGGACAAATTAAATAGTCTCTGTGTAACACTGTTTTAAGAATCTCTGAAATGTTTCAGGAGAGTTCAATTACATAGTTCATATGTTAAATCACTTGGTATAGTGCCTAGGCCACACATATAGGAAACTGCAATTGATAATATTGAATTGGTTTTCTCTGTGTCATCTCAAGAAGTACACACTTAGCACACAGTTCCAAATTGTACGTATTTGTGTTTATCTAGACATATTTTACAAATATCAGGTATTGTTATTATTGAAAGAGGATAACTTGGAACTAGGTATTCGTACTTCCTATTTCATTTAATGAAATGTTAAAAATTCATGGAAGTGCTTGATTGTTCTCATTGTGTAATCACAGAATATACAATCCAAACCAAATAATATCAATGCACAAAAACTCTGTGAGACAAATAGCACACTATTTCTGGAACACAAGATTAGACAGAATTAGAATACCACGTGGTGTAAGTACTACAACTTTCCCGGTCAGCATACCCAAGAGACGTTACTAATTGGTGACACTTTTTTTCGAACGCGCTGAATTACCCTATGGGTCCAGAGGACACTCCAAGCAGCCAGCACCATATCAACCAGAAATGCACACAAGATAAGCCCTGTTTTATCGCCCCTGTCTTAATATAATGAAGAGATGTTCATAAAAACCACGAAGATTGTCAAAAAGTATATTTCCTCTGAGTAAACATAACGAAAGCAACAAGTCACATACCAAAAAAGTTCCATATGACCGAAACAGCTTCAGGAAAATACTCCTGAAATGACCAGTCAATACAGAGAAGAAAGGCAGCTGAAAAATAAATGAGATATTGACCTTATTTCATAAATCTATGTTTCAAAGGAGTAATTTTTGGCAAAACAGAATAATTATGAAGCAACAAAGCCTCTAAAATGCATGTTAATCAAATATAGAATTTGAATGTGTATGTAAATTTATAACCAGGGCAGACTAAACATTAATATTCAAAGATAAAAAGTAGATTCCTAAATACTGCAGTTTTAATTTTTCCTCAAGTCTTACAAATAATTCTTGTAAAATACAGTATGATTTAAAGAAATTCAGAATATAATTTCCCTTAAAGATGCATTTTTACAGCATATTTATTTAGTCACTAGATATAATACATAGAAAGCATGAAAATGCAAAGTCAATAAAACTCAAATAAAATAAATTATATACTTATTTCCACATAGAGAATCCCAGGATATTGGAGCAAACAATATATTTAGGACTTAACTGATCCAACCTATCTTCATTTTTAAATCTTTGTACTAATACTTTCCATTTATAGATTTAAATTAGTCTTACATATAAGAAATATATGGTTATATATACTACCTAAAAGATAGTATCTGAGAATCTTTTTAGAATAGAAGAAAATACAAATTAATTTTTCTTTTTTCCCTCTTTTGCATGTTAAAATGAAGATCAGAGTAGTTACCTAGCTCAGCAAAGCACATTAACTAGACAATCCAAAATTAGGGCAAGCCCTTGAGGACTGAGCTTTTTTGTAGAGTTTGTCTTTTATTTGTTTTGACATGTCAGTCAAAAGAAAACTTAGCCAATTAACAATGCATACAACTTTTCATCTATAGAACAATACAAAAATATTATGTTTTAACACAGGATGTACCATGCTATATGCAGAAGTCTATATGCATATTCACAGTAAAATAAAATTCTCACAGAAAGAAACACATACATGATCATTATGTTGGAGTTCATTATGAATAAATAAAAATGGAAAGAAAACCCCTATGGGAGGCTACTGAAAACAAGAAAATAGATCTACCGATCTATCAATTAAATTGGAGTGGGTACTAAGGTAAATATTGTAATCTACCTTGAAAACAGATGGAGCCTTCTATGATGGTTTATTCTAATTTGTGTTCCTTTGCACCATTGGTTTTGGAATAGTTTATTTATTTATTTATTTATTTTATTTATTTTTTGCAGTTTTTGGCCGAGGCTGGGTTTGAACCCACCACCTCCAGTATATGGGGCAAGCGCTGCCCTGGAGTAGTTTATTAACAAATGTTTCAACGGAAGAAGATACTCTTTTCAAATACATTTGTAAATTATTATTCGACAACATCATTCAAATCCCTCTGTTGTGTATAAATTGGGTGCTTTAGTGTACAGAGAGGGTCAATGTCAATGTTCCCCTCCAAAGGGAAGATGGACAGCTTTCCCCCATCCCATATGGCCAAGGGGAAAAGATCTCAAGAGTTATGTTCCCTGTAAGATCTCCTCAAAATACTGTTTGACATTACACTGTGCACAACTATCATTTATTACACGTTGTATGTGGTGCATGCATTTAACTTCATAAGAGGGGCACTCGAAGAACTTTAAGGAATGTGAAATATGCAATATTTGGCAATATGTGTATGAAATATATAATACATTTATGTTATATTATGTTATTTATGTTATAAACGTATAATGTATTTATAAATGTATTATATGTATACATATTTATATGTATTTATAAATGTATTATATATATAATAAATTATATATATATATATATTTCAATACTGTTTGTAGATAGAATCTTTATTTTCTTCCCTAGTGACAAACTCCTTGAGTCTAGAATTAGCTTCACAGTGAAAATGTAATTTTGATTTTCCCTATCTACATGACAGACACTTTTTCAGGGTGAAGTAGATCATAAATGATAGTACAAGATGGCAGATTATTCCATGGACCCCAATATCATCACTGTTCCCTGTATTTACAAGATGAAAATCTGTACGTTTTTAAAGTTTAATTAAACACTTGTATTCATGTCTCGATTTCACACTTATTAGAAAAAGCAGAATGTTATCTTCTAGCATTGTTCCTTGAAAATACTAAATTTTCTATTTGAAAATTTATAATTATTTTTAAGTACACTGTGCACATCTTTAAAAACTGTATAAGAGGGATAAATTTTGGGGGGGACATAATCTTAATGAGCCAACTTTCAGAGAGAACTGTCAGAAACTCTGCCACTAAGCAAAATAGGTGCATTCTGCAAATCCAAGTTATTTTATATTTTATCTCTCCAAAAATAATTTCATAATGATTGTTAGGATTTACTTGCCTTGATTACTATTTAAAATACACCCAAGTCGTTTTCATTCCTTCAGATTATACGTGAAGTTAATCTAACCAGCACATTGTACATGTAGATGACATACACACGAGCCAGAAATCAAACACACACCAATTGAAGCCACTTATTTATAGTGAATATTTTTACAGTCTTTTTTTCCAGCTGCATGTGTCTTCTGTACACACTGCATCATAGACTGTTAACTCGAGCTGAACATAAGTCAACTTTTGGGTTACTTACCTTAGAAGGTAGCTTTTATTACTGGGTATAGCTAGAGAATAGATTCAGGTGAAAACAAATGTGTCTAATGTAGTAGCCACTAGCCACACACAACTATTTAAATTTACACGAATTAGAATCAAATAATGCTAACTATCCCCTCCACAGTTGTGATGGCCACCTCTTAAATGTGCAGCTATCACATGGAGCTTGTGGTTACCGTATTCAACAATGCAAATATAGACCATTTGCATTATCAGAAAGAGTGCTGGACCACCCTATAGATTTTGCGATCTTTAGTTTATTTAGATCCCAAGTATGTGGAGATCAAATAGCTAAAATTCTTCCCTTCTGTTCAAAGACATCAAATGACTAAATCAAATTTGTATCACTTGAAAGAAAACAAATCTCAACTTAAAGAAACCTGGTCATGTGTAGAACCAACCATGTTTGTGTACTTTTGTATACTTTTTTGTGACCCTTGCCCATCAAACCTGGGCAAGGTCCAGCCTCAGGCGACCACAAATCTGCCCTGTCAGGATAGATTGTATTCCTATTTTCTAGAACTCAAATGAGTCATAATATTTAATGCACTCCTTCTTATTTAAATTTTGTATAATCATTAGGTTCATTTATTTCTTAAGGAAGCTTTTTATAATAGCGAATTATATAGGAATTTCTACCTAGACAATCATGCCATTTGTGATTATAGACATTTTTATATCTTCATAAAATATAAGTATAAAGTATAATCACTCTGCCTTTTTTTTTTTAATCTAGCCTTACTTATTTGGCTAGAATTTCCATGGCAATATTGAATGGAAGTTATGAGTGAACATCTTGTTTTATTCTTGAACGGAGAGCAGAATATGAATCTTCCATCATTAAGCATGAACTTAGCTGTCAGTTGTCTGCCTGACTATCTACAGGGTGTCCCAAAAGTTGCCCCTAAAGTCGCCATAGGGAAAATGGGAAATTATAGCTAAAGATACCTTTATGATATTTACAAAATATTCATTTCAAAATTTTACAAACAGATGGCAAACACATGCAAAATATTTTGTAAAATTTTGTAATTCAGATTTTGTACATAATGGTATATTTAGCTACGATTTCCCGTTTTCCCTAGGTATGGCAACTTTAGGGATGACGTTTGGGATACCCAGTATCTATGTACCTATCTCAGCCTCTAACCTTACTCAACTGTGGGAGCTGGCTCAGCAGCCTCAGTAAGGCTGTCCCTTTGTTATCTGTCACTGGAGATCGAAGCTAACAGAACAGGCAGTTAAAGGGGGAAGAAGAATGTAATACAGGGTGATCTTAGATGAGCTGCAACCCATAAACATGAGCTGGAATCTCTGACAAAGTTCAGGAACCTGTGTACGTTTTCTTTTTTTCAACCTTAATTATTGTGTGTATTGTAGGAGAAGCTGATACTCTTCAGTACAAAACTAAACATACACCTGATCCTGGAGGCAATGAACTTGAGGAGGGATTCAGGGCAAGGTTATTGCAGGTCTGCCTGCTGCTCCCTTGAATGATGTGAGTCAATACAGTAACACGTGGTGTAAATTAGGACAGTGCCTACTCCCACCTTTCTACTGCAAATTTTAAAAAATGTGGGTATTTCACCCCTTACCTTCCAGTCTCATGAACACCTATACGTCTCTTCTGGGCACGATGTAACTGGAAATATAGAAGAAAGAAATTGAGAAAAGATTATTGGATATAGTCAAGCAACATCATAAAGCCAACACAATTTCTATTCCTCATTTGCTCATTTTATCATGTACAGATGTGGAAATGTTTTTTGGAGTTTTTTATGTTGTTGTTTTTTTTGCCATCATGATGAACTTTTATTTTGTTCTACTTCCATGGTAAATTACATTGAAAGATTTTTGGATGTTAAACCAACCTTGTATTTCTGGCATACACTGCTCTTACTTGTTGTGCATTGTCCTTTTTATATATGGGTGGATTTATTTTGTTAATACTCTGTTAAGGATTTTTGCTCATCTGTTCACAAAGGATACTATTCAGGAGTTTTACTGGTTGAATGTCTTTATCAGGTTTTAGCACAAAAGTTAATTCTGGCTTCATAAGATTAGACAGAAGGTACTCTTGCCTTCTCCATTTTTCTGAAATAGTTGGTACACAAAAGGTAGTATTTAGTCCTTAAACGTTTTATAGAATTCCCCACGAAAAGCCCTCTGAGGTTTTTCCTATGTGGTGGTTTTTAACTACATATTTAACTTTTTTGCTTGATGGAGACTCATTCAGAAATTTAGTTTGTTATGAAGGGTCATTATAAGAAGCCCCTTTAAAGGGTCCATATGCTTTTGAAGACATATTTTTCAAGTATCTTAAAGCTAATAAGTGAATTCAGCACAGTGGCAACATACAAGATACACATTTTTAAAATTATCTTTCTATAATCTAGTGATAAACCTGTTAATGTAAAAATTAAAAATACAACACCATTTACAAACATTGAAGTGTAAATCTAACAATATATGTATAGGACTTAAATGCTGAAAACTAAAAAATGATAAGGCCAAAATTAAAGAAGATCTAAATAAATGAAAAGATATGCGTTAGATAGGAAATCCAATAAAAATATCAAATCCACCCCAATTGATAAATAAGTTTAGTGCAGTGGCTATTATTCTAAAATGTATACATAAATTCAAAAGAACTAGAATAACAAAAAAATAATAAAGTAGAAGGAATGGGTCTGCCCATTTGTCCATCACTTTTGAAGCATAATTATATAAAATGCAGATTCTGATTTTTTTCTCCCAATACTGTAAATATTTTGCTCCACTGTCTTTTTGCTTGTGTGATTTCTGAGAAGTCACATGTAATTTTTACTTTGGCTCCTCTACAAGCAAAGTGTTTTTTTCCTCTGTCTTCTTTCAAAGTCAGTCTTTATCTTTGACTTCCTAAAGTTTGAATCCGATAATGTTTTAGTGTAGTTCTTTTCGGCATTTATCCTGTTTGGTGTTTTCTAAGCTTTCTGGATCTGTGGTTTTTCTATGACATTAATTTTGGAAAATTATCAGTCATAACTGCTTCAAATATTTCTCTGTCCCTTTCTTTTTTCTCCTTCTGGTAGTCCCATTATGTATCAGTTACTTGTCTGACCATTCTCTTTGAGATTCTGCTCTGGGATGTTCTTTAGGTTTTTTCTCAAACTCAGAGATTCTTACCACTGTGACCAGTCTACTAATGCTCCCATCCAGGCATTCTTTATTGCTATCACACTGCCCAACTCTTCTTGATTGTTATATATTTTATCCATTAGAGCCCTTAGGCTATTAATCATTGTTTTAGATTCCTGGTTTTGCGAATGCCAACATCCTTGTCATGTGGGTTTTGTTTGTTTGTTTGGGGAGGTTATGCCTTTTAGTATGCCTTGTAATTTTTTTCCGATAGATGAGATGCTCTGAGTAGGTGGAACCTGGATTTTGTTACAGTGAAGGTTCCTGCTTGTTAGCATCTGTTCTAATAAGTTGCAGTTCTCTGTGTTCATCAGTCTTATCCTACAATTTGGGGGACAGAAGTTTGTCTTGAGATCGCACATCTCTGACAGAGCTAATGTGAACTTCCGATTTTTCACGTTTCTCAGTATTTTGCTTGTAGTTCAAATGAAGTGATGACTTTCAAGCTCCTTATATGCCAGATTAGAAATTGAAATTGCATTAACTACTTTTCATTATAAGGCATTAAAACAAATTCAGAGTCCACAAACACAGAGCAAATGTGCAAGGCTCATATTGTAACCAACCGGATTGTACTGGGAGATTAAAACTGAAAATAAAACTAAACTTTTTTCCTCCAGAATTTCATTTGAGATTTAATTTTGGAGAGCAATGTAGTTCTACATTTTCTTCACTTCTTTCTCATCCAGATTTTTCCTTTCATAAAACTAACCCAAAAAAGCCTATTAAAATGTAGGCCTCCATAGAGTTCTGTTAAGGGAAATATTCCCGTTGGTGTGAGAGAATAGATGCAGAAAACCTTTTAGAAAGCAATTTTTTTCCCACCACTGTGACCATAAATGAGAAAGACAAAAACATACTCATATATCCTCACCATAAATACTGTAAAAATCTAACTGTTGAATGACTTTTGGGGGATAAATATTGAACCTGTCTTTTTATAGGAATAATTCTTAGCTTGGTAAGCCTTTTCAATTGAAAAACTGTTGCATGAAGTATTTAAAACAGTGAAATTTAAATAACATTTAAAACTATGGAATGAAATACAGGACCTCCGGTTTTTTTTGTTTGTTTGTTTGTTTGTTTGTTTTTGGACAGAGTCCCAAGCTGTCGCCCTGGGTAGAATGCTGTGGCATCATAGTTCACAACCTCAAACTCTTGAGCTTAAATGATTCTCTTGCCTCAGCCTCCCAAGTAGCTGGGACTACAGACGCCAACCATAATAAGTGGCTATTTTTTGTAGTTGTCATTGTTGTTTAGCAGGCATGGGCCAGGTTCAAACCTGCCAACCTTGGTATATGTGGCCAGCATCCTTTCCACGGGGGGATCCCTTGATGATAATAGGATATAAATCACAATTCTCACAAATGCATTTAACCTACCAGTGAGGGAATATTAAAAACACAAGAAAGCTCATTTAAGGAACAACTGAAAAACAAGGGGATTTGTTAGTTAGTCAAGAAAGAAATGTCTAAATATGTCTAAATAAAATTGCTAAATTATGTATCAGACTGGCTACCTAAAGTGCAATAAATTATATTATCAATATATTCTGGTTAACCTCCAATTTTAAAGAGCTCTAAACTACTTGTACATTTATCAGTTATGGACTGTTAGTCAAATGTACTGTGACCACAAAGTTACACCTCTAAGAATATCATATGAGAGACAAGTAGAAATTTTATGAAACTCTCCGACATACTATCAAAGCAATCATTATTTTATCTGTAGAAGCAGGTCCACAGGTCACCTTGTTTTCTATTCCAGGATGTTTTGGGGGTTCAGAGGACTGAAATGGTAACTCCAGTCTTCTGCACATACTAATAGGAGGTTATTTACAATACACAGCCCAGACACACCAAGCATGGCATACTAAAAGGATTTCTTAGGGAAGAAATCAGTATATGGCAGGTCCCAGAAGACCTTCATTTATCCTCCAGCTAGTAAATGTCTTCAGTATGTTTAAAGGTGGCCTAAAGTGTCCCCAGGGAGGATAAGACGGAGTTACAGATCCTCTGCTAACTCTTGCCTCGCCCTGTGCATTGCAAATGATTCTGTTACTATTGTAGCATTTATTTTCAGTGGTGGCAGATGATGGCTATTTTTGAATCCAAAGTCATAAACTTCATATAAATGTGAAAAGAACACTTGCCAAAAATTTATATAAAACTTTCCTCAATTTCAAACCAGCAAAAATGTTTGATCGGTTCAAAGGAGAATTCAAATATACTCATAAACAAGCAATTAGAAATGCTAAAATCAATTTATAAGTTAACTCTAAACCGGTCAACGTGACCGGTACAATGATAAGTTGCATTTCACAAGATTAACTGTATCAGTGTTGTGAGGAAAAGAAAAATAATTTACAGCATCATACATTTCCTACATCTTACAGAGTTATGAACTAGCTTAAAAACAATTAAACAAATAAAACCCAGAAAATCTATGCAGTCTGATGCTAACTCTGGGTAGTTAGTGTCAGCATTAAATTTCAGTGGTGTTGAAACAAAACATTACATGAGTGATTCTATTATTAATTGGGAATTTAATATACATAAATATGAAGACATGCAGCTAAAGGTAAGGAAGAAGATACAGATTCAACCACCTGGGCTTTCATGCAAAGAAGTTAATGGAAATGTGGCAAAAATGTTAGACCAGAGCCAGGAACAGGTGCACAGGTAAAAACAGAGAGACAAAAATCTTTGTCCTTTTTATGTGAATATGTGGGAGACTTTTAAATGCAGAATACAAATGTCTTCATACAATAACTAAGAAAATGCCATGAAGGCTATGTTAAACAGTTTGATGAAAATATTTCAGACTGTATATGAAACCAGCACATTGTACCCCTTGATTGCATTAATGTACACAGTTATGATTTAATAAAAAAAAAGAAAGAAATAAGTTTACTCATCAGTCAGAAAAAAAATTATGATGCAAAAATACCTTTCAACTGACAAGCTGAGGGAGCAATGAATTATTAAAACAAAGAGGAACCAAATTAAGGAAACAGTGTTACACATAGTACAAGGCAAAAATTACTAAATTAATATTAGGATTAAATTCTGTTTATTATTTGTTATTACTAGTCTTGAGCATATGTAATGTTTATCGTTTTTCATCATAAATGTTACTCACCAAAATTAATATAGGTGTCATATTGAAAAAATAATTCCCCTACAATATATGGTATAAAGAGAAACAGGCGTACACATACAAAATTAGGCAACTGTAAAAAATAAGAACATTACCCAATGGGCCTCAAAACTTTGTTAAGAAATTGACGTTAAGATATTTATTACTAGGAATTAGAGACTATCTCATTTATGTATGTTCTTGTAAACCACTAAAAGAAATCTCTAAGGTAAATTTAGTTTTTAACTTAGTCTAAATTTTCTTATAGAGATAATTTCTACCTTATTCACTTGTGGTCTCTTACTGCTTCAAACCTGGTTTTAATAGCATAATTATACAAAAGTGTCTTATTATGCAGCCTCTCGAAACCTCTTTGGGGGAAGGCAGATGTAAATAAACAATGACAAAGTTCAGAATAATGATTAATTATTCTTCATAAAAGCGTAAAAGCAAAAGTCTTTAAGGCCAAAACAAATAAAGGAGAACAAAAAAGGCTGAAAAGTTAGCGTCGAAGTTTCAAATACACAAAATAGATTCCTAAGACATGTGTTATAAGTCACTGGGTCTTGACCCTGTTTCTAGAAATTAGGACCCAAAGGACTGCTTCCTGCTCTTTGGCAATTTCTCCTGCCCTTGCCAGACATGCCCAGTGTCCCCTGATCTGATCATAAGCCCCTGTCATACCGACCAAGCAGCCAGGCCTGATCTTTTGTACACATGCTCTTTTTGTAAGTGAAATCCTATTATCAAATGAAACCTACTATATCCCTACCCATGAAATTCTGGGCCTATTATGCCTTCTTGTAAAACATAAATATATGACTTAAAATGCATGAATTTAAATATGTAGTAAAAACTTTGCTTTAAAAAGTAAAGTCTTCTTTAAAAATTGATAACATGTAATCTAAGCGTCTTTTTTCAAGTCCGTTTTATCTTGTTTCGGAGCTAGGAAGGTGTCTTCCGGCCTCTGAATCTCCAGCATAAACAGCAATGTGTGGCATATTCTAAGTATCTGGATTTTACTTGTTGAACAAACAAATGTACTGATTTTAAGCTGAGTCTTACAACTAGCCCTTAGAGTAAATCATCCCAGGAGTGTAAATTCCAGGAGCATGGGCCAAATGTGGTAGCCACTCGATAACGCCATCCATTTGGGAAGATTCTAGAACGTCCTTACTGAGCAATGGCAACCTCATTCTGTGTAGAAGTGCTACTTTCACCATAGAAAACAACATTCTGTAGCACAATAATTTTCAGATTTAAAGCAAGTAGGGCAAATTGATCATCCAGCATGTAGTCTGGACAATGGGCATTGGTGCCTCTTATCAGATTAATTAACAGGATTGATGAGGAGGAGAGCGGCTGGAGCAGCAACTCAAAGTATGATTTGCATTTTATTATCTCACAATGTGAGGGGGACTCTAATCTGTAAATTTATGTCTTTAATTTATAAGGCTTGAACTCAACAGGGAAGAGATTTAAGGCAGCGTTTGTCGCTGCAGAATTTGATTATAGAAGACGATAAACGTCTGAAGAAACCGGTGTTCAGGATTCGGCAATAAGCATTCACAAACCAAATAATATTTTCCAATTTCAAAATGTATTCTTCATTTCCTAGAAGTGTCTATGACTTAGAAAAATATAATTAAGATAAAAATTTGATCGGACTTTGGATGCCTGGCTGTGTTAGCTTTTAATCCTCGTTCACAGGGGTGGGGAGTGAAGATTTGTCTAAGAGGAGGAGAAGGTGGTGCTAGAAGGCAATTGGGTTAAAAATAAGCAGACGGACTGGGCTAGACACACCAAAGAGAGACAGCTGAAGTTCAGACCAAAGAGAGACAGCTGAAGTTCACTAGTGTGGCTACTGGACTTTCTCTAACTCCACTGTTCTACTGTAAACTTTATTTTTTAACTCCTGGGGTTACACTATTTACTTCTTTCCCATATAGAGTACTTTAACATTATCATTTTAATAAGAAAGTTTGTATTAATTTTCAGGCAGGTATATCATTTCTGAATAATTAAAGAAATCTGAATATTTTACATATACCTCATCGTTTGAGGATCTGGGCTGACTATGAACAACTTCGATATCAAACTCAGGAGAGAGGAGTCTCTCCATGTTAGAATTTTCACAAGGCAAAAATTGAAAAGGCAAGGAACTCTTTTTCAAGAGTACTGCAAAAAAGGAGACAGGCCAGAACACTCCAATCTGAGCTCAACTCCAGTTAGACAAAAGGTGGGAAAAATTTTAAGTGCTGGGGTGAGACAGTGAGCATAGTTTATCTGTTGGAAGGCTGCATTAATCTAGCTAGAGTCAACCAAGGCTGCATTAAAGAAAGTCCAACTAGATACACTTAAAAAGGTACATCATTCTGTAAAAATCTAACTACTAGGTACTTGATATTTCAAAAAGAAAGAAAACCATTTGTTAATTTCAAATTTAATGAACCTTTTAATGACTTGGTTGAGTCTGCTTTTTGTTGACCTTGAATGTTGAATTTGAATGTTGCCTCCAGCATGGTGGTCCCCACTTTCAGCTGATCCTCTAGTTGGGTGTCAGTCATTCATGACCTTATGGGCCTCTTGATTTGAGTTCAGTTGGAGAATTTAGATTTATAGCAACTAGTAGTTGAAAAGCAAGAAAGCATTTTTCAGGCATGCTGCTAAAGGCATGGCCCCCCAGCCTTCTCTTGTTCTTCCTAGACATGATGGGCTGTTGGGCAGACAGAATTTAAAAAATACTGGCGAACTGTGCAGCTATTCACAAATTCCACTTCAAACATAAACACAGTGCACCATTGTCAAAAGCTGGTAACAGACTGGCAATTCAACCTCCATAAATGCTTGTCAGCCAGCTTCACGCATGCAAGGCGCCCCCATGAGGTGGAGGAAGTTATAACCAAACCCTGAGCACAGCAGCCCTCCGCTGAGCCCTTACTGCTCACGAATAATGTTATCCTTGTGCTGGTCACTCTGGGAGAATTATTTTGTTGATACTTATTTTATTCTTTCGTCTTTTAAATACGTTAATTTAAAAAATAAAATAAGTAAATGAGGTGTGGTTATGTTAACATTGTACCCCATAAATGTATTACAGCTATGATTTAATGAAAACTAAAATATATATAAAAAAGATGAACAAAAAGGAATTCATAAAAATAAACACATTTGTTCTGTAAAATTTGAGGTCAGCCAAAAGGTCTCAATTAAGGACCCAGAAGGGCAGATGAGGCCTTAAGGCTATAGGTACCCCACCCCTGGCTTAACCCCCAGGAAAGGCAAACTTCCTCCTGTTTTTAGGACCGAAGGTGGTTTTACAACTAGGAGCAAGGCACCCACCCAAGTTCGGCTCCAGCACCCCCAGAGAAACTGAGAGACAGAGGGGTCATTTCCCTTGATGTTTACACTCAGAGAGGTTGTAAAACTGGCCAGAGACTTCTCCAAAGTTTCACATCTCAAAGGGGCTGGGAAAAAATTGCCATTAAAGTTTTCTAAAATAAATGCTATGAGTAAAGAGAGTTCAGGGCACTAGAGTCAGGAAGAAACTTGGGTAAAGTTGAGTCAAGCTAAGGGTAATGGTAAGGCCCGCTTGGTTAATAATATATTTAAGTGTCTTAAAACTGACACCACTGTACAGAGAGGGCCGTGCAGAAGAGTTCTCCTGGAAAACGGAACTAATAGGAAGTCCTGAACTTTATCTGTGTCATCTGTATTCATATTTCCTATCCAAAGATCTGTCTGTACCTGTAAGTCTGTTGATGCAGATCTAATACAGAGGTGGAAATAGAGAGATATTTATGTATTCATTTATTTTATTTGTGAGAGAGAATCTCATTCGGTGACTCTGGGGTTGAGTGGCATAGCATCACAGCAACCCCAAACTCATGGGCTCAAGTGATCCTCCTTCCTCGGTGTTCTAATAGCTGGGACCACAGGTACCCACCACAATGCCTGGCTATTTTTAGAGATAGAATCTCGCTCTTATGTAGGCTGGTCTCCAACTCCTGTGATCCAGCAATCCAGCCACCTCTGCCTCCCAGAGTGTTAGGATAATAGCCACCGCATCCAGCCCTTAGAGACATTGATTTAATGGAATTGGTGCACATATGGGTTTAGAAGTCTGAAATTTGCAAGGAAGGCTGGCAGGCTGGAGACTAGGGGACAGCTGAAATTATAGCTTGATTCTGGAGGAAGAAAAATTGCCTCTTCCTTGGAGTCCTCAGTTTTAAGGCCTTCAGCTGATTGGATAAGACCCTCCCCCATAAGGAGGGTGAACTGTTTCCCTCAATGCTACTGAATTAAACATTAATTTCATCCAGAAATTACCTTCACAGCACCACCTAGACTGGTGTTTAGCCAATATCTGGATACCACATCCTAGCCTGATGCTTCCTAATGCCACGACCCTTTAATATAGTTCCTCATGTCGTGGTGACCCCCAACCATAAAATTATTTTCAATGAAAATAAATACTTAATTATATTATTAACCAAGTGGGCCTTGCCATTACCCTTAGCTTCAATGAAAATAATTTTATCAAAAGGTCATGGCATTAGGAAGGTCGAGAACCACTGCCCTAGCAAATGGACTTCAATGCCTGGAAAAAAGAAGAATCCTATAAAAGGCATTAGGGAATTCTGATGATCTCTTTCTGGAAAGTTGTCTCTGAGGAACATCCCCATTCAACTTTTATTGAACAAATCAGTTATCTGATGGAGGAAAATTCAAAGACCTGGACACACACTAGGTTCTTGCGAATTTTTACAGTTTCAGTGAAATGGAAACAATCATAATTTTTCCTTATCTGGCTAATGAAGCTTGTTTTGAAATATGTGAATATCAAAAGCGAACCCCGAGGCAAACAAGATACTGCTTATAATAAAAGGCTCCAATTTGGGAAGCAGGAAACTGTCTTTTCCCTGGCCATCTAGGTAAGAACACCCTGACCTTCTGAAGATAACAGAAGTGTATTATTTCTGTAACTGCAGGGGACCAGACAGGCAGTCTCAGAGGTAAAGAGATTTATAATTTACATTTGCACCGTCATGCGGCAAAAAAAAAAAAGAAAAAAAATAAGATGTCGAAATACAGCTTTTCTTAGAGTTAGAGTACATATGAAAACTACAACCTGTGATAAAAATTAGATGCAGTGAGCCTTAGAAATGATAACTTTACATACTGTGTATTGCTCAGGACTTGGGGAGAGTTGGGGATGAGAGAATAAAATGGGAAGATGTATTCAAGCACTAAATAGAGATGTTAAGAAAGCTCGTAGCAGATGAAGTTATTATTCACCTGATGTGTTGCTATCTCTCACATCATTTGATGCACCTTCAAATGTAAATTGCTTCTTTCTAGATATTGGCATTTTTTTCCCCTTCTGTTCAGGGGACTGAAGATAATTTTGGCTCTACACCCAGGTTCCTGTGTTTCAACTTCCAAAGTCCTTTATAGGTAAAGGGATTTCAATCTTTTCCCTCAAGATTCCCTGGTTTTGGACTCTTTATTATTCTATTCCATTTAGCCTGAAAGAGTCTGCTAACGAGTCTAACACTGAGGAAATTAAACCAATCTAGGACACAGATCCACGGAAACATATTGGCTGGCCATTTCATCATTTTTCAAAGCTCAACAATCTGCATTATTATTGGGAATGATCACTTTCACCTTCAGAGCCTATACTTCAGTCCCTTTGTCCTACACTTCTTCCTCCTTTTCTTTTTTTGTTTTTTGAGACAGTCTCACTCTTGCCCTGGGTAGAGTGCTTGTGGCATCATCGCGGCTCACCACAACCTCAGACTCCTGGGCTCAAGTGATCCTCCTGCCTCAGCCTCACATCCAGCTAATTTTTTCTTTTCCATTTGTAGTAGAAACTGGGTCTCATTCTTGCCCAGGCTGTTGTTTTTACTTAATAGTAAGCTTTTATAAATGACATTCATTTTTCTTTATCCACTCAGAATACTAAACATTTAGTTCCTTAAGTTTATCATGTAAAAATAACCACAAAGAGACAAGATCTCCCAAGACAGGGTTTACTGAGGATGTGCAGGCAACTGCAATCTAGATGGTGCATGCTATGGGCACATCTGAAGAGGCTGGGTAAGGGACAATTTTATAGACTACAAGGAGAAATCCATGTGAGCTGCTTTGAAACAAAGACTACTGCTCACGTGAGCTTGCGGAAGCTAGTGTTCACTCACTGGTGAGGAAAGCCATCGCTAGGCCAGTGTCTGTGCAGGAGACATTTGTTAGCAGTTCCCTGCATGGCTCCCAGCGTGGACATCTGCAGGACATGGTTCTCATAAGTCCTGTTACAGGCCGGCATGCGTGAGGTCTCCTTCTTCATGGATTCTGCACCTTCCCTAAGGTTTGACATAGTGACTCCATTTTCATATTGAAAACTTCCGCCATACAAATGGCGAGTTTGCCATATTTTCTAGATTCTATGAGTTTATCCACAGTATGTCACTTCATAGAGTTAATGACATTTCAGAAAACAAATTATCACATGAAAATAAATTATAGGGGGTGGTGCCTGTGGCTCAGTGGGTAGGGCGCTAGCCCTATATACTGAGGGTGGCAGGTTCTAACCCGGCTCCCGTCAAACTGCAACAAAAGAAATAGCCGGGAGTTGTGGCGGGTGCCTGTGATCCCAGCTACTCGGGAGGCTGAGGCAAGAGAATCGCCTAAGCCCAGGAGTTGGGGTTGCTATGAGCTCTGACACCATGGCACTCTACCAAGGGTGATAGAGTAAGACTCTATTTCTTAAAAGAAAAAAAAAAAAAAAAGAAGTAAAGAAACAGGATATAGGATCAAACCTGATTGCAGATTCATAAAGCCCAGTGGAGAAGGGTATGATTGTTTTGGAAGGTGTAGCTTATGAGGAAATCAGGAAATTGCATTATAAACCCAGATTTCCAAGTTCTTGGAGTAATCAGGAGCTCTGGGCCCCCCCTGGGTGGGAGGCAGGTCTTGCTCCTGAGGCCGAGGTGGCCTCAGCTAAGTGAGGAGTCCCATGAAGGGCCATGTGCAGAGCCTTCCGGGGCTCCATAACCTGCCTTATCTCTGTGACGGGTGAGTGGGACCTCAGGGTTAAGGGGCCAGAGCTCTATATTCAAAGTGAGTTCCAACATACTCTCTCATTAAAAATGTCTTATGTCCTTTTAAAATTATTTTCTTTCCTCATCCTTCTCCCTTCACCCACTGCTATAATCAGAAGGCACTTCCTTTTCCAGTGGCTGCTATAACAAAAACCACCCACTGGTGGATTTAACACAACGGAAATTTATTCTCTTAACGTTCCAGAGCTCAGAAATACAAAATCGAAGGGTGGCAGGTGGACTTCACTTCAGACTCTCTTCCTGCCTCATCCACCTTCTGACAGCCCCAGGCCTTACCGAGGCTTGGGGCTGTATGAATTCGACTGTCTGCCCCTTACTAACACGGCCCTTTCCTAATTCCTGTGTCTCTTCTCTTGGTGTTTCAGATAAGGACATTTGTCACTGGATTTAGAGTTCACCCAGATAATCCAGGATGATTTTATCCCAAGGTCTTAATTCCATCTACAAAGACCCTTTTTCCAAATAAAGCCACATTTACAATTCTGGGCCTTAAAATGCAGACACCTCTCTCTGACAGAGCTACTTTTCAACCCAGTACAGAATTCATGGATTTTTGAGACTTTTGATCACTTACTTTCCAGTCATTTGATCTTGACAAAAATGATTTGTTCCTTGGGAATCTCAAAATCCTTAATTAACAAAAGTCTCAAACCATGCCAACTTTGAATCCTCCACTATGTGAACTGAACAATGTTCCTCTTTCACACTGGCAACCCAAAACATGCAAAGAATGTGCAGTGCAGAGACATCAGTAATAGCAAATATTAAAAACAACTCCAATGTCAATAATCGGAAGGTTAGAACACCAACAATGATGAAAGACTGTTCAGGAATAGAAGCTGCACAATCGCCTAAAAGGCAAGTCACAAAAAAATACGCAGTGTACCTTAGGTTTTATTTCGATGAATTTCAATAACATCAAAACTAAATACAATTTGTACCTATGTGCATAGATGATAAAACCTTGGGATACAGCAAGTTAATAACTGAAATTGTCAATGGGGTGAGCAGACTTCAAAGGCACCAGTGCCGTTTAATTTCCTGAACGAGGGCTCAGTCCCACAAGGGGGATACCTAGGTTTTGTATGATCGCTAGATCTCTATAGTTTGCAAATATGTTAAGTATATTTATAGATATAAAATATACTGCTTTGTACATTTACACATATATGTTCATGATTTGTACATGTGATGTAAATGTGTGTGTATATATACATAACCTGTACAGATATCGATTTGTGGTCGCTTTTTTACATGGCATGTGGATTATTACTATATTACTCCCCTTAACATCCCTTTCTTGAACCATTGTTTATGTAACTCTTGCACTGAATTGCTTGTCAACTAGACTTTCTCCAACTTAATTTTGTTGAGAATAAACACTTCTGACAATATTACATGGTATTACTTCTCCCAGATCAATCTACTAGAGATGTTTCTTTAAATTATAATTGTATAAATGGGAAAAAAAATTCCCTTGCAACAGCACTTGCCTGGGAGATGTTAAATGAAAACACTATCGCCGAAATTATTCTAATCAGCTAGCATTGTGAAAGAATCTTAAACTTTGAATGACTTCCTCTGAAATAATGAGAATATAGATGTGCGCTCTAGCCTGGCCAAGAGCCTCCTTGGGATCTCTACAGAGATGAGATGCCTGGGCCAGTTGCTCTCAGGATCCTTCCCCATCTCACCTAGGAACCTCTCTTCATCCGGCTGTTCATTTATGTCCTTTAAATAGCTTTTCTAATAAGTTGTCAGTGGAGTAGAAAGCCAAATGTTTCTCGGAGTTGTGTGAGACATTCTAGCAAATGATTGAAACTCAGAAAGGGGCTGGGGGAAATCCCAGTTTACAGCTGGTAGGTCAGAAATACTGGACACCCAGACTTATAGCTGGCTTTTGAAATGGGAGGAAGTCTGGTGGGACTGAGCCCTTAAGTGGGAGACACAAATCCTAGGTCAGGTCACAATTGAATGGAATGATGGAACATCCAGCCACTGCCAGAGAATTGGCCGGTGTGGGGGAAACACACACACACCTGCTCACAGACATGTTGTGTGTTGAGTTTTTTTCCTACTTTATACCCTCCTCCACCACCCCCATGCTACACTAACATTGAACCTAACTTCAGGCTCTTTCCTGGCCGTGGAAAAATAGGATTTGTTTTAACTAATCATTGTGAACGTAAGTAATTTAAAATCTAAGCTGCTGAAACTTTAAAAGACTACCTTGAGTCTCAAGGGTATGTGGTTACCGGACTTGAGTTACTTCACCTGGCAGCTCTAACCTAGGAGGCTATAACCTTGCTTTTTGATTATAGATTAGCTTTTTGCCTCTTACATTGTTTTGTAAAATATTGTAAATGACTAAAGCACACCAGAGAAGACTCCTTCCCTCCTAATTGGCGATCTTCACTAGAGATTAATTTCCCTCTATCTTTTCTTACACAAAAGCTTCACGGCTATCCTATTGCCTGAGATGGAATGTTAAATACGTTCTTTTAAACTGGAAAGAAAATAAAAACAAACTGTAAAGAAAAGAAAACAAGCTATACAGCTAATTAAATTGGCGTAACTCATAAGCCTTGTATAGAGAATGTTACAACGCTGAGTTCCTTTGTTTCTTTTCTGCCTATATAAGCAAAACGTTAACTTTGGAGCACTCACCCGATTTCTCTGATTTCTCTGGCGCCCGTGTTCCTGAATGGTCATTTTGGATTGTGATCTTCTGGATTATTTCAGACTGGCACCGGGAACAGATCTATGGAGGCGCCCTCTATCCCCAATCGGAACGAACACCATGAAACTACCTCCCACACAGGTGAAAGCTATAACGTTCCCCACCTCTAACCAACACCTGATCCTTCTTAAAGCTACCCCACCATATGCTTAAAGCTGATAAGCAAACAACCCAGCTTTAAAAACAAAACCAAAAAAACCACAATATTTGTTTTGTTTTGTTTTATACCGGCCCCGGGTACTTTTGAAATTTGTATTTAGGATATTGATTTAATTCATGATTCATTTAGATGTGAAAACAAACGAGAGAATAAAGTTAGGTTTAGCCAAATCTTTTATCCAATACCAAGTCTCTTCTTGATTACAAAATTGCTGTTATTGTCTTTCACAGTTAGGTAAATTGTCCCATCTTTGATATTTTTATGGTGTAATGAATTCAGAAACTGAAATTCTCCCCTTTTTTTAGCTCCCCTTTCCTTTTCGTGCTCACGACTACGCCACTGGCAGTTCTCAGGTGTGGCCTGTTTTTATTGGTTTGCTTGCTTGTTCTTGTTTGAGCTTTAAAGAAAAAAACCGACATAATACTCGTTTCATCTTCCACTGCAAAGAGCACAGTTCATGAATATATCCAGCTGAGCTCAATTATATCAAATAAAACACGTGGAACTCGGTAAGTATTTTTCAATCTGCCTGTCCCCCTCCAAAAATGAAGAAAGAAAGAAAAAGAAAAGAAATTGGAACAGTCTTCTCATGGAGTCACTGTGCGCGTAGTGCAGGCTGTGTGAGAATGTGGTAAACCGAGGATTTAAGTTAGATTTTCTTAAAACAAACTGGTCATCCATCCTTGAGCCACACTGTTTGAAACCTACAAACATCATTGTTCCCGTTTCTTTTAATGCCCATAAAAAAGAATTCACTTGCATTCAAAGGGTCGGAATACTTGCAGTGTAATTCTGCGGGACTGTAAGACCGAGCACTTCACTTTGTTGTATTCACATTTTATTACAGAACATTTATGCAGAAATAAAGAAAGTGAAGAGAGTTGTTCAGAATTCCATTACGAGTTACATTATTTTAAAATTTCTTGCCACTCTAAGCTCTCATACCAATTTGATACAGCTATCGTCAATATTTTTACACGGTTATGTTAACACCTGAGCATTTTTACCAGCACCATATTTTTTTATAATGGTATTTAGTGGAAATGTAATATCATCATATAAACTTGATTAAGCTTAGTTTTCTTAATCTTTTGTTGTGGGAAATTTAAGCTGTTCTTACATAAAACAAATGATTAAAATTAACCTGTAATTTAACAGTCCTGCAAATAGATTTTTCTCCATTGTCATTTACAACAAATAAATTTCAATGGTGGCATTTCCGGGTCAAATACTATGTACTATTCTGATGACTCTTATAAGTTTTCAAAAATATATATCCCTTTCAAAATGATTTGAGTATAACTTATAGATAATCACATTCCTTTTTCCACAATAAATTCAATGACTGTTTTCTAAAAATTTGATTTTCCTCAGGTAATCACAGCATATTTATCAAAATTAATATATGACAGAACCATCCAAAGAACTATAATAGATTGGTCAACACTGAATTTACAATTTCTTACAATGTTTCTGAGTATAATGACTATCTCTTTAATTTGATAATGTTTAAAACTCACCCTTGTTTTTTTAACAGAGGTGGTCAAAGGAATGAGGCCTACTGTACTGATATGTACATGTGGGGCATGTCTGGTCTATGAAAATTGCCCAAGTTAAGGAGGTAGTCAATGATGGAGGTTCTACTGTATTTAACATTGCTACAACAGTATTAACTATTCTATAGTTCCTGGCCAAATTTTACCAATTTTCCTAAAAACATCCTTTATAGTATTCCTACCCGCCTTGGTCATAGTCCAATGCAGAATCACATTTAATGGCCATGCATCTTTATTCTCTTTTAACAGGAAACAATTTTCAGCTCTCATTTTGTTTTTCGTGGCCTCAAGATTTTTGAAGAGCACAAGCCAATTATTTTGTAAAATGTATTTCAATTTATATTTGCCTGGTGTGTCCTCACGGTTGGACCCACACTGTGCATTTTTAGGAGGGATACCGTAGGCTTGATGCTGCCCACAGGATGACCCATGGCATGATATCAGGAAACACAAAAATGTCGCTCTGCCTTTACTAATGATGTTAAGTTCGTCTCTTCATTAGATTGTTGTGTATAGGGTTGCTTCCCTGGCGACTGTTTTTCTTTTGTGATAAATAAGTATTTGAAGGAGATACTTTGAAGTTATGTAAATATTGTGCTCCACATTAAAATTTTACCCACTATTTTTAGCACCTATTAACTAACAATCTTTGCCTGAATCAAGCATTACTATGATGGGTACAGGGAAGGTTATTTTACTCAAAATCATTCCTTCTGTTTACTACGTGGTCTTTTAGTGTATGGGAGAACTTACTCTTTTCCACCACTAAATTATTTATGTCAGTATAGACTCACATTTGTTTAATTTGTTTTGTAAATATCCTGTTACTATTATTATTTTGATGTTCAGATTGTCACAGATATTGCCAGAGGGAACCCCATCAAGCTGATTTGGACATGTTCGCATAATATTTTAAGTACTGCTCTTTTTTTTTTTTTTTTTTTTGGCACAATAAGATGTTCCAGGCTTACCTTGGACATTCCCTCCCCAAATCCTGAAATCAGCCATTGCCCCCCAAATCCCTGATTCCTTTAGTGGGCATGGTATGTAGAAACCAAGGTCAGGGGATAGCTGTGCTCATCACAAGATGACAGTGTTTTTAAGACTTATCAGTAGAATACAAAAAGTATAAATATAAAAAAATAAGTAGCAGATATATTAGGCCTGTTTCTCTATATAAAAAGTCATGAATCCTTATCAATTCCTCCAATTTTCATTGAGCATGACTGGATATGTGGCCATCTTCATAGTTGGAATTTCCTTTGTTTGTGTGTTCAAATTAATTAATTAATATGTATTTATTCTCTCATTACAGAAATACCACATCCAGAAAATACCAGTTTCCAAAAATTCAAGGCACCTTCTTGTCATACTTAGTTGGTTCATTGAATTTACAATTTCTTACAGTGTTTCTGAATATGATGACTATCTCTTTAATTTGATAATGTTTAAAACTCACCCCTGATTTTTTTAACATAATTCTACATATTTTGTAAGTGTAATAAGATTTAGTTATACATCGCACTGGAAACTGAATCACAGATGTGTAATAGAAAGTTTGCAGCATAAATGTGAAATGATTATGAACACAAAACCTAATAAAAGATAATGACTTATAGAATGGCAAAGCCCAGCAGACCCACTCTTACAAGTTTGCACACAAATTTTTGGAGCAGCATTATTTATAACATTCAAAGTATTGGAACAGTCCAAGTGTCTATAAATTGATGAGTATGTAAGTAAAGTATTACATAACCAAGCAAGAAAATACAATAGAACCTCCAGAGTTGACCAACTCTGTTGACCGCCCTATATGTTGACCACCCCATATGTTGACCACCTCTGTATGTTGACCAGTTTGTTTCAGTCTCTTGGGTTGCCAGCTAGAGAGTTCTACTATATTTCTAAAATTCTGTTTTTATTTATCAGATTAGCATACTTTTTTGTTTTGTTTTGTTTTTCATTGTTG
>CAUYON010083081.1:0-53586 GCA_963573935.1 Arctocebus calabarensis
AACACTCTTGTTTGGTTTATCAAAGATTAGATAGCTGTAAGGTGTTGGTTTCATTTCCAGGTTTTCTATAAGATTCCAAGTATCTATGTCTCTATTTTTGTGCCAGTACCATGCTGTCTTGACCATTATGGCCTTGTAATACAGCCTAAAATCTGGTATGGTGATACACCTGGCTTTGTTTTTATTACTAAGAACTGCCTTGGTTAGCTATGTGGGTTTTTTCTGGTTCCATACAAAATGCAGAATCATTTTTTGTAGGTCTTGAAAGTAGGATTTTGGTCTTTTAATAGGGATGGCATTGAGTGGCAAATTGCTCTGAGAAGTATGGACATTTTAACAATGTCAATTCTTCCCAGCCATGAGCATGGTATGTTCTTCCATTTATTAAAGTTCTATATTATTTCCTTTCTTAAGGTTTCATAATTTTCTTTATAGAGGTCTTTTACCTCTTTTGTTAGGTATATTCCTAAGTATTTCATTTTCTTTCGGGGTATAGTGAAGGGAGTTGTGTCCATGATTAACCTCTCATCTTGACTGTTGTTGGCATATACAAAGGCAACTAACTTATGGACATTGATTTTATATCCTGAGACATTACTGTATTTTTTGATGACTTCCAGGAGTCTAGTAGTTGAATCTTTGGGGTTCTCTAAGTATAAGATAATATCATTAGCAAAAAGGGAGAGTTTGACCTCCTCTGCACCCATCTGGATGCCCTTTATTTTCTTGTCTTATCTAATTGTATTGGCTAGAACTTCCAGCACTATATTGAATAGCATTGGTGACAGAGGACAGTCTAGTCTGGTTCCAGTTCTAAGAGGAAAAGCTTTTAGTTTTACTCCATTCAGTAAAATATTAGCTGTGAGTTTGTCATAGATAGCCTCTATCAATTTAAGAAATGTGCAACCTGTACCTATGCTCCTCAATGTTCTAATTAGAAAGGGATGCTGGATTTTATCAAATGCTTTTGCTGTGTCTATTGAGAGGATCATATAATCCTTAGTTCTGCTTCTGTTGATACGGTGAATAACGTTGATGGACTTGCGAATATTAAACCAACCCTCCATCCCTGGGATGAAACCTACTTGATCATGATGTACAACTTTTTTGATGATAAGCTGTAATCTATTGGCCAAGATTTTGTAGAGAATTTTTGTATCAATATTCATTGGTGAAATTGGTCTAAATTTCTCCTTTTTATTTGGGTCTTTACTTGGTTTTGGTATTAGGGTGATATTTGCTTCATAGAACGTATTGAGGAAGATTCTGTCCTTCTCAATTTTTTGGAATAATTTCTTTAGTATAGGAATAAGCTCCTCTTTGAAACTTTGATAAAATTCTGTGTAGGGCCATCTGGACCAGGGCATTTTTTTGTTGGGAGATTTTTTATTGTTTCTTTGATCTCAGTGCTAGAAATTGGTCTGTTCAGGACATGTATTTCATCTGGGCTAAGTCTAGGGAAAGGGTGTGACTCCAAATATTGATCCTTTTCCTTCACATTGTCAAATTTCTGGGCATAAAATTTCTGTTAGTATTCAAAGATAATCTCTTGTATTTTGGTGGCATCAGTGGTTATTTCCCCTTTATCATTTCTGATTGAAGTTACTAGGGATTTTACCTTTTTATTTCTAGTTAGTCTGGCCAAAGGCTTATCTGTTTTATTTATTTTTTCAAAAAAACAACTCCTTGTTTCATTAATTTTCTGAATGATTCTTTTGTTTTCAATTTCATTGATCTCTGATTTAATTCTGGATATTTCTTTTCTTCTGCTGGGTTTAGGCTTAGCTTTTTCTTCTTTTTCCAATTCCATTAGATGGCTTGTGAGTTTGTTGATATGCTCTCTTTCTGTTTTTCTAATGTAGGCTTCTAAAGTGATAAATTTTCCTCTCAGGACTGCTTTTTCTGTATCCCATAGTTTTTGGTAATTTGTGTCTTCATTGTGGTTATACTCAAGGAAGTTAATGATTTCCTTTTTTATTTCTTGCTGCACCCAACTGTAATTCACCATAAGGTTGATTAACTTCCATGACTTTGTGTGAGGTTGAGCATTTTTGTTGGAGTTCCACTTTTAGTGCCTTGTGGTCTGAAAAGATGCAAGGTAGAATTTCAATTCTTTTGATCATGATGAGGTTTGTTTTGTGTCCTAGGGTATGGTCAATTTTGGAGAATGTTCCATGGGACAATGAGAAGAATGTATATTCTATATCTTTGGGATGGAACGTTCTATATACATCTATCAAGCACAGTTGTTCTAAAGTCTCATTTAAATCTCTAATGTCTTTATTTAATTTCTGTTTAGAGGATCTGTCCAGCTCTGAGAGAGGGGTGTTAAAAAAAATAAACAAATCATGTTGAGTTTTCATACGATTACCATCAACTTGTGCCTGTTCCAATGGAGAAATCACACATGAAGGAAATGAATGTGAAGGATCATATACATCATGCTGTCATCCTCCATGCATGAGATGAACAATATCTCAAGGAGGCTCACATGTCTTCCTGATAAAAGCCAATAAGATTGTATATTAATATGAATCCTGTATTTTATTATAAACTATTCACTGCCTTGTGTTACACTGTGTTTTACTTACGTACACATGCACCACTACCATCACCATCAAGGAACTCAGTAGACATAAGGTGTTTGCTCTGGGAATTTGGGAGTTAAATATGTGAGGGCTAATCAAATGTCAAAAATGGGAGCAGATTTAATAAAATGAATAAAATGAGTTGTCTAATTCAGAATTACATATTTATGTCACCTTTGCTTTGAGTTCATATCTCAAGAGCCTACATAAATTAAGTTCATATTCTGAGCCATTTGAAAATAACTCTCTGTAGCTCTTGAAGTCTCGAAGGTCAAGTTCAAGAAGTGGCACCCTATAATGATTTACCACTTCATGTTTCTTTTCTGAATGTTGTCCTATCACACTCGTGTGTTTTGTCTCTTCCCATTTCCACCTGCACCAGAGAAACCGTGTGCTTTCAATCTGTAGCATCTGGTTAGAATATGACAAACATATTATTTTACATTTTTCACTTGTCATCAGGATATTTGAGGTTTTATATCAAATATGCTCATATTGAAGTCACATGACTTAAAAATATCATTCTCTTCAAAGTAATCTCATTCTAATAGTCACATTTAAAAACCATGATTTTGTTTATTGGTGAATTGACCACTCTCTGATAAGGTGTGTTAAGCAATCAAGGAATATTTTCATGGTTTGATAGAAAAGATCCTTATGTTTTTCCTGTCTGAGTGGGACTTTAGATGAATGTGGTATAAAAAGAGCATACATTTCACTGCTACAGAAGCAGCTCAGAAATCTTTACATATAATGACAGGCTAACAGCTGCCAACACAAGGTGACATCTTTAAAGATAAGGACACTGAGGTATTGATTAGACAAATCTATTTGGCAAGGCGGCAATGATGTACAGAAAGGGTAAGGGGATGTTGGGAGAAGCCTGTAAATGCACATACTGGAAAATACCTCGCACAGATCATAAATAGTAATGATTATAATAAAAGCTCTGCCCGTGGCTTAAGGGTCCGAGTAATATGAATTGATTGTTAACATCTCACTTTAAAGATAGATTAATTAATGCTAAATCCTATGGTAATTCTTATGAAAGTACTGTACATATGACATCGAAATTAATACCAAATGAATTCATTACAAGTGAGATAATTACAATGAATACCCAATAAATTAGTGGTGACAGGACCTTTAGGATTCTAGGCTTTAAAGTATTAAGAGTCACAAATGTCCTCGCCTTTGCTGAGGTGTCAGGTCACTTCAAGCCCAAGCCTCTTGATGTAAGTTTCCCTCCTGGGTGGGTTGAGAATGGTCCCCTAGGTTCTGCTGGACCAGATACACTGAGAGTGGCTCTGGAGGTCAGCCGACTCTCTGGTAGGTACAGGTCTGTTTAAGCAAACTGATGCCAGAGAAATGGTGCTGAGCTAAAGCAAACCTCCGGGTCTTGGTTCACAAGACCCAGAGTCCTGCACTGAGGTTCTGTTTGGAGCACACGCAGCCTTCCTGTCTGCTGTCTGGGCTGACTGTACTTGGGAGCTCACTGTACTTGGGAGCTCACTGTGCTTGGGAGCTCACTGTGCTTGGGAGCTGGCTCTGGCCTGCAGGGGGATGGATCGAGTAAAATCCTCTCATTTTGCACAGCTTCGTGCTGGACGGCAGAGAAGTCGGGATTTCCCCACGAGCACGCAACTGCACTGCTCAGCCCAGGGTTCGTGTTTCTAGGCCACCCAACTAGGAGAGAACCATAAGCGTAATAGCTGATGCTTTTTAAGCATTTAACAAGCCAAACCTTGTGCTATTCCAAACGCGGAGATCCTATCCCTGTATTAAAAACAGTCCACACAAGTTGCATAACTGTGCTCAAGGTTTCCTAGCATTAGAGGAGGGGTGGGGGGTGACCTGGCTTGATTTGTCATCAACGTTTGGCTCTGAGGCGGCTGTGAGGTCCTCCTGTCGGGTGAGGGTGGCCTCCTGTGGGTCTGGTTCACTTCCAGGGCTGTGGCCACACCAGGAGACTGGGTCGGCTGTGCAGGGGGAGCGGGCCACTGCTGGGCTCAAGGTTGAAGAATCGGGGTGCCTTTACTGCCCTCTCCTCCCTCTCTGGGGGGGGGGGTGGTAGAGAGGAAAGGGACCAGCAAACAGGGAGTCCCTGGGGTTGAACTATTTTCTGTGTAAAGAAACTTGGATTGTTTTCAGTCACAAAACATTGGGGCTTGTTTGTTCCTTATGAATACGGGGGGTACAAGTCTGGGGGGATTTTAGTTCCCACTTGGCTCAGTCAGTGGTCAGGGTGGGTTTCATGACTCCAGCAGATCACATTAGGGTGGAGGACAGTTTCCTGGGAGGAAAGGAAACTGTCCCTTGTCTAGAAAAGTCGAGAAGTTGAATCCGCACCCATGGCACCCCTGCCGAACACCCAGACTCCACCGGAACCATCCCCAAAGTCCTGGCCTACGTCACACGCCTATAGACACAGTGGGGAGCTAATGCTGGGCGAAGTCCTAGCCTCCTTCGTGCTTCTGGAAGATTGTGACAAAGTGACATCAGGACCGGAATCTGCCCAGAAATGCAGTCTGCGGTGGGTAGATTGCCGCCAGCAGGGTGAGTACTGAACATCTGGTATGCGCCGGGCACCTGGCTTCCCAAGGTGCCGAGAAGGTCCCTACCTGAAAGGATGGCTCTTTCTGACTACCCGAAAGTCCTCAGATCCCTGAGTGGCACCGTCCACGCGCTCAGCCACTGTGAAGGATGGCTGCGGAGTGCAGGGAGAGGTGGGCGGGGGGTCTGGCCACATCTCGGCTGGGTTTGCTAACTTTGGTTAGGGACTCTCATAAGGCTTCAGTTTGTCATTTATAAAATAAGATAATCATAACATCTACTTCATAACCCCATTGCAGGACTGTTGCAAGGATGAAATGAAATGATTTGTTTACGCTCCACATCTGTGGAGTTCTAGACAACCCAGAACACTGAAGCTACTGGAGTTGATAGAAAATAACTTTAGTGAGATGGAGGAAGGACAGATTCTTTAAGGAGAGTGGAACCTGAGAGAAGGCCGGGGCTGGGCACTCTGGCTGGCAGCTGTCAAGCTGAAGACAAAGGGTTTGGGGCGAATCTATGTGTGTGGGTGCACAGGAGGGGCTTGGGGAAGGACAGGGCGTGCACCTGCTTTGCCTCCCTGTCCCTGGGAGGCCGGTCTGCAGCACGGTGTTCGCTGACACCATCTTCCCAGAAAGCAAACCCTCCCCACCTGGGGGATGTCTCGCCTTAGTCCCCACTGCCGGCTCTGTCTGCGGCGGCTCCAGGACTCGGCTTCTGTGGCACTGCAGATGTGAAAAGCACCAGGAGAATTTACAGTGCCCTAATTTTTCTCCGTGCCTCTTAGGAAACCCATCATTTTATTCTCTGGGGTTTTGCATTGTTATTCCCTCATCATTCCCTGCGTGGAGTAGCCGGTGCACATGGAACCACCCAGCAGAGAAAATAAGCCGAACACGCTGCCAAGTTCCCGGCCGTTGAGAAACTTGACATCTAGCCGCGTGAGTGGCATAAATCTTCAATGCCGAATGGGGACGAGGCGATTAGTGGCTTTCACCTGGTGACTTCTTCCACAAAGGGTGGGGTTTCAGGAGGAGCACAGTGAAGTTGAAGCAAGAAAACACAAATTGGTATGTTTTAAATAAAAGGGGAAAATAGAGGGAAAGTTACCCAATTAGGAGTCTAGATGAAGAAGATAATGGGCTGAGAATTTTCTAGATTAGGGTAGAAGGGTCCAAAGGGGGGAAAATAAGATGAAATATGGAGGCATTGTAGTGGTAGGGGGTTGGTTTTCAGACATGAACTGTGCTGTTCACGTGGTTCAGAGATACCGCGTGTTGAAGAGATCAGGGTGTGGGGAGCAGAGCATCACAAACTCCATGCCTGGTGGGTGCTGCTTCCGTCTGAGAGAGAGGCCGTGTCCTGGGGAGCAGTCTAGACCTCCGGCGACACGGCAGGAGAGAGCCTGAGTCCCGCGTTCCAACAACCCTGCCTCCGTGGGCTTCCATCATTTGAGCCTCCGTTCTCCTTTCTCCAACCACGTGCAGGCAGAAGGCAGGGAAAGGGCTTCGCTAACAAGCCGCTGCTTCTCTCGGGTCCTGCTGCCTTGTCTTTGACACCCTGTGGATGTCACAGTCTTTCCCAAAATGATTCCTCCCCCCCACCAAAGGGTAACACAGTGGAATGTGGCCCAGTCCTAAACTATGTTGGCCTAGGGGCTCTGGCCATCGCCAGTGGACATTACTAGTCAGGCCTCAGGGATTCAGGGTCGCCTGCAGGCCACTGGGCTATAAAGAAAAGCAGGACCTCAGGCTGGATGCAGTGGCTCACGCTTGTAATCCTAGCACTCTGGGGGGCCAAGGCGAGTGGATTGCCTCAGCACTCAGTTTGAGACCAGTCTGAGCAAGTGCAAGACCTCATCTCTAAAAACTAATCGGGCGTTGTGCTGGGCGCCTGCAGACCCAGCCACTTGGGAGGCTGAGGTAAGAGAATTGCTGGAGCCCCTGAGTATTGAGGTTTCTGTGAGCTATGACGCCATGGCACTCTACCGAGGGCGACAAAGTGCAAATCTGTCTCAAAAAAAAGAAAGGAAAAGCAGGACCCTGGATGAGGGAGCCAGAGGTCTGTGCAAAGCATCTCTCCTCTTTAAGCACCCAGCACGTGAGATTTGGAGCCACAGTGGGAGGGCAGAAGAGAGGTGAAAGGCTGCTTATTTCTTCTTCCAGTACCTTCTGGCTTCAAAGCCTTGTTTATTCATAAGTAAAAGTGCAATGCAATTGGTCAAAATGGGCCTCAAAGGAAAAACCCAATGGGATGTACCTGTAAACTGTTGCCTCAAAGTACCGTCTATGAAAGTCCCCCCAAACTCAAGAGCTTAACACAACAGCTACTGCTTAGTTCTTGCTGGTCGGAGGGCCTGAGCTCCCATGGCAGAGGTTCAGGCCCTGGTGACTTTCATCCTCCTTGAGGGCAGCAGGCCAGCCCCAGTTTTTCCTGTTCATGAGGCTGGCGGAAGTGCAGGTGAGCGGCTGACACAAACACTTTGCTGGCATTAGGATGGCCATCAGGGCCGGGGAGGGACAGGGGAAAGGTCTGGGAAACAGCTCAGAGCAGAGAGAGCTTCCCGGGAGGGAAAGCCCCTTACACATGGTCTGTGGGTGGGTGAGCAGGGACCCTCCCTCCCTCCGGAGTGTGGGCCTGTCCTCACTCGCTCTGTCTCCAGGGACTGGTGACACTCCTGGGGAGTTCCCCTTAACCGGCCATAGTCTGGAGCGTTCTGGGAGTTCGGGGGCAGAAAATCTTGGGTGTGACCATCCAGCCCTGGTTGTCACTTCTGGTGCTAGCCCTCTGCTCTGTGTTCCTGGCTGCTGCTTAAGCCAGGAGCTCCTTCAGGCTGCAGGGAGTCCATGCTTTCTTCCGCACCAGCCGTGACAGATGGACCAAGCCCAAGACCAAAGGGCCTTGATATTGATAGCCAGGACAGCCTGAAGCTTAAACTCAAGAATGGACAGTAACATCCTGCAAATAGGCTGTCTTAGAGACTCAGTCAGGCATGGTCCTTGGGCTGGAGAAATGTCCTTCTCTTGTGCTTTGGCAGTGTCAGCTCTGTTGGGTCTGTTCCATCTTCTACAAGTTCAAGGAAAGAGTCCAGGGCTGGGGTCACATCAGGTCTCACCCCAGGCCCAAAGCTCCAGGCCTTGGGAGCCAGTAATTCCTTGTCTAGAGACTGAGAAACTGACCCTCAACTGATGATCTGAAAGTCACCAATCTTATTTATTTATCTATTTGTAAATTGACACATTAGAATTGTATGTGTATATGAAAATGTGATGTTATAATATGTATATACATTGTGGGATGATTAAATCAAGCTAATTAATATATCTGTCACCTCAACTATTTATCAATTTTGTGGTGTGAACACTTGAAATTTACTCTTTACAATTTTGAAATATGTATTATAATTAACTACGGTCACCATACCATGCAACAGGTCTTGAAAAACTTATTTCTTTATCTAGCTGAAACTTTGTAACATTTAACCAACATCTCCCCATCCCCCTGCCCTACCCCCCAGCCTCTGGTATGCAAGTGAAATCATGCAAAAGTTTTACCATTTCTGTCAGGATTACTCCTTCTTGTGTAATTTGGTGAGGTTCCATTTCAACTCTATCGTGAAAGACAAGCAACTTTGAGTAAAACTTTGACTGAAACTTTATTTTACTTGGAATCACTCTCCATAAAAACTGTATTCAGTAGTTCCCAAGGGAAAACCAATACAGTGGTTGCCGGAAGGAAACAGGGGTCTTGAAAAGAGACAGTATAAGGCAGCGGTTCTCAACCTGTGGGTCGCAACCCCTTTGGGGGTCGAAAGATCCTTTCACAGGGGTCTCCTAAAACCATCCTGCATATCAGATATTTACATTACGATTCATAACAGTAACAAAATTACAGTTATGAAGTAGCAACGAAAATAATTTTATGGTTGGGGGGGTCACCACAACATGAGGAACTGTATTAAAGGGTCGTGGCATTAGGAAGGTTGAGAACCCCTGGTATAAGAAATCCAACAATTCAGGCAACAACAGATAAAAATACAACAAACACACAACTCTCTTTGAATCTCCAGATGTCTTAGATAGTAGATAAAAGCTACTTTCTCAGATTAACAATTGGACCAATCCTTTAAGTTTAGTGATATTTTACCTGAAAAGAAGTAGTATTGAGCACATTATTTGAAAACATATAGTATTGTTCCAAAAATTAGTTTATTGTGTGTTTTCAGGTTTTTCAGTTACCCTGACATTAAGGTTTACAAAACAGACACAAATTGCATCAAACAAAAATAAAACTCCTGAACTTGTTGGTCTTTAGATTTTCTTTTCTTTTCTTTTTTTTCCCGGAGTTTTTGGCCAGGGCTGGGCCGGCACCCTGCTCCTTTGAGCCACAGGTGCCGCCTGGTCTTTAGTTTTTCTTTTGAGATCTGTCCTGTTTGGCTTCCTATGCTGGCCTCGATATGATTATGGGAAAAGGGAGAGGGGAGAGGCTTACATTCCTCATTCACTGAAACTGCACCATTCCCAACAGCTCAAAAGTCATTTTCCACTCTGATGTTCTGTGTTTCTTGTTTTATTTTTTAAAAAGTTGACTGGTGAAATAAGGACAAATCACCAAAGAGGAATTTTAAGAGTTTGCAGCCTTTAGGAGTTTTCTGCAGAGGTGCAGAAAGAGAGAAACCACCAGCACTTTCAATCTGACCCTACTGAGACCAGCCCCCAAGAGTCCCGCCTGTCTCACTGTTACAGAGAGCTGGCCGCATTGTTTGGAGATGGCTAGAATTCATAGAGGAGAAAAAGGAAGGTCTGTTTAGTGTAATCTAAATACCAGCACAAAGCCTGCAGGTGTCTTCCCAGAGGTACACAAACACCACTTCTCTGGGGTAGAAGAAGCCTTCTCAGACTTGTTTAGAGAGCAAGGTCTAGGTAGACACCCCAACAATGACGAGGATAAAGTATGTCTCAAGGAGAGCAGGGTGCTGATGAGGACAGGCCCTCACCTACTCAAATCCTTTCCTTTCTCTCTTTAAACTACCTTTTCTATTGGAGACTCTTTTTGCAAAGTGTGAAGGAAAGAAAATAAGATGGCTGGCTAATTTCTTTCTGCAGTAATATTTGTTTCAAAGATAAACATTGTCTGGAAAAGAAAAAAAAACCTACTGTTTCTAAATCTTATCCCCATAAACAAACCAGTTTAACTGGACATTGATAATAAAATCATACTTAGAATAAATCCCAATTCGATTGCACTTTTGAGTGCCCCGAGGCACTTTGCTGTGTGAGTTGACCTTGTCTAGACCTGACCTTCATGGACGTTTATTTTGTGTCACCACTGCTGCCTCCACCACACTCCACGGGCTTCCATCCTGGCTGTGCTATTGGGGAGCTAAAGCTTTGGTACTGATGAACGGGGTTATCTTACCACTCTGCGTGTGTTCCCTAAGGGTCCTCAGGAGATGGTGAACTAAACCAAAGGAGCATGGAAGGGTCACTTTTGTTCCCTTACCTACTAAGGATGAGGAAAGAATACCCAGAGGAAATGAGGCCTTTTGAAACTCCAAAATGGGGATTTGAGAACAATGCAGCCTTCTGGAAACTGGAGTGCTAAGGGAAGTTACCCTCTGTTACAGGAAGAGCGAGCCGGGTGATGGGCCGGCCAGGCTCTGTGACAGCTGCAGTGAGGGCAGCCTCCTGGGAAACAAGAGGTGACTTCATTCAGTCAGACTCAGAACTTGGGTTGACGGAAGATCACAGACCCCACGCTTAAGTTGTTTGTATTAAAATGTGTCCATTAAAAGGGGCCAAATAGTTGAATATGATTTGACTTATAACTTTTAAGAAGTTGAACTTCAGGTTACTTTCTTTCCTCCCCCCACCCCCCACCTCCTTACCTCTTCCCTTACCTTCCCTTCCCCTTCCTCCTTCCCTCCGTCCTTCCTTCCTGAAAGTTAATAGTTGATCAGTTAAGAACTTGGGATCTAGTTACTATGATAAGTTGGGCACTAATCTTTTTCTGCCTCAGTTATCTTTCCTGTGAAATGTGGACAGTTTTTCTACCTAGCAGAGATTTGCTTTTAAGATTACGATCATGATTTTTTTTTTTTAATTTTGGGGAATGAAACACTTTTTCGGAAGTGTGTGTTACATGACTTAAAATTCTGCCTTTTTTTGGTAAAGTGTTTTCCCACCGTTCATTCAAAGAGTCTTTTAAAACACCTGCTGGGGGTGGGACTTGGCAGGGGCTCTCTGACCAGAAAAGAGGAAATACAAAAGCTCCACTGAGTCACACCCAGAAAACGCAACTCTCTTTTAGTATGGGATCAACTTTTTCATTATTTCTGTATCAACATTTTTCCTAAATATGTCCCGTGTTGCCATGACGCCAAAATCATACCTTTGTGTGGTAACAAACACTTAATATTTTTATTTATTGTTTTCTAAAAAATTGTGGTCAAATATACATAAACATAAAATGTATTGTCTTAACCATTTTCAAGTGTATGGCTCAATGATGTTACATGAACTTGCACTGTTGTACAACTGTCACCACTGTCCATCTGCAAAACTTTTTCATCTTCCCAGATTGTAACTCTGTACATACTAAACAACTACTCATTCCACCCCTCCCCCCTGCACTATTTTGCTTTCTGTCTCTATGATTTGACTACTCCAGGTTTTTATAAAAGTAAAATCATATGGCATTTGTCTTTTGGGGACTGGCATATTTATTTCCCTTAGCATGACTCCTTGAAGGTACACCCATGTGGTAGTATATGATGGGATTTTCTTCCCTTTTAAGGCTGAGTAATATTCCATTGTGTGTATATGTCACATTTAAAAGATCTGTTCACCAACTGAGGAACACGTGACACCTATATTGTTCCCACCTTTTATCTATTGTACATAATGCTGTTAAGGACAGGGTGTATGTAAACATTTCATATTTTGATAATAACTATGACCTCAGAATCTGATATCAAAACACCTGCTTGCTAGTCACAGCTAAAAACATTTCAATTTTATGAAGAGAACTCATTTACTCCTTCAACAAACAGTCACTATCTCTGAGCATCAGGTGCAAACCCCAAAGTTATCACAGAGCTTCAGCCACCTGGGGAGGTGAGCCCCCAATCAGCAGACACGCCCGTGTAATTATTTGTTGCAGGCAGCCCGTGAAGGAAAAGAGCCAGATGCATTGAGAGAGGATTAGTTGAAGGACCTGGGTCAGGCAGGGTGGTAGGGCAGGGCTTTCTTCTTTTATAAGGCATTATTGTTTTATTTTTTCAATATTTATTTGGGATTAATTTGAGAGTACCTATGATTAGGTTGCATCATGTTTGCAAGGTAAAGGCTGAGTTATAGTTGTGACCTTCAAACAAGTGACATTTGTGTAGGGAGGTACAGAGTAGGAAGGAAGAGCCTTCTAGGCGAGGACACAGCACGGGCGCGTTTGGAGTAAAGCTCCCAGCCTGTTTTTCTGGTGCCCTCACTGGGGATCAGTTCTGACTGGGCTTCTGGTCACTGAGTAGGACTTGAGCTCTTAATCTTCTAGCAGGTCACTTTGGGTTTATGAATCAAAAATAAAATTGCCTGCTGTTGAGGTGCTGTGTGACTTGGGAACGACAGCATTTCAGGGGTTGGTAGAGGTGTGAATATCTTTCTCCAAGCTGCACCCGACCCAGCCCTATTTTAACAGTCTGGGCCTCTGCTGTGTCCATAACAAATATCCTTGCTGGGGCTTTCTGTATGAAGAGTATAGAAAGGGAAGGGGGTGAAGCTCTCAGAACCATTTTAGGAAGGGAGGTGCTGTTTCAGTATGAAGTGTACCCTTCTTGAGTGACAAGTGCTTTGAAAACTTATAATTTTCCTCCTTTGCATGTTATATATTTTTTTGACCCAGCGTGCAATAAGTCTCAAGTCAGGGGACTTTATGTTGTGCAGTGGGTTGCTAAGGAAGAAACCTAGGGCTCCCAGGGGGCCACCATAAGTAGCAAGCCAAAATGGTGCTCAGAGGGAGCAAAAATCGACATTTGCAGTCTCAAAAGCTTTCCTTTAAGCCCAAGTTCGCCTGCGGGTCCCCACTGCAGCTGTGCCCCTGTCTCCTCGGCCTGGGCACCAAAGCTGCTTCCTCAGGCCCACTTGTGGAGAACTGAGTGCCCAGAGCGTGCCCAGTGCGGTGGAAGGCGGTGCAGTGACGCTGGACGCTCATAAACACCTGTTGCTATTTAGACGTGCCTGAGACAGGGTGTGGTCACTGACGGTTTAAATGCGTGAAGCTCTGTGTTGTTTCTGTTGCTCATGTAATAATGTCACCTACATTTAAAAAATTAATGTGACCTCCTAGGATGTGGAAATATTTCTAATTATGTTAGCCTCAGATAGCCCGGGAATGCACTTTTATTTTAGTCACTCATTTTTTTTTTTTTCACAGAATGCAGCTGGGTGCCTCTTTGTCCCTTTGGTCCGAAGTGGCTCTCTTTTCTTTCCTTATCAGTACATTTTTACATGTGTTCTATACAGTCTTTTTCAAATCTTTTTTTCAACTCACATACAAAATATATTTTACTTCATCTGAAGTAATAAAACCTCACAAAACCCATATTTATTCTTACTTTAAGAGGGGCTGTCTGGTATTTTCTTTTCTTTTTTTTTTTTTTAACAAGTGAACAGTTTATTAAGAATTAAACAAAGGTATGATGTGATACAGTACAAGCAAGACACTCAAGATAGGTATAATAGTAGTCACACAAAAACTTAAATTTCACCTCAGAAAAAAATCACAAAAGAGAAAGCAATTTCACTGTTATAAAATAAGATATTTCATGCAAAGTATTAACTCTGCCCCCCCAAAGCCAAACCTCCCAACAAACAAAAAACTATCTGCGAATACTGCTATGCTAACATATTAACCACAGTATAATCATTGATAGAAAAACAGTAATTAAGCAATGAATTAAATTAAATAACAAAGTTCAAACTATCATAAACTCATAGACCACAATGATTTTAAAAAACCTTATATTTATTTTCCTCTATATCATACTTGCTCATCCAAGTCTTTAATGAAGTCTTATTACCTTTAAGATCATTTTGTATTGGGAACAGTAAAAACAGTACGAGCTTGCTGGCATCTGTCTTTGCAGGGCCACTGTAGTTACATTCTATTTAAGGAGAGAAGTGGTGACAGAGTCCTAGGGGGTGGGCTGGGTCTCAGTGAGGTTGGCAGGGGGTTCATCACAAAGGTAGGAGTGACAGGTACTGGCCATGGCAGAGTGGGGAAAAAAGACACAGTACAGATTATTTCAGCAGAAGATATGAGACAAGATCTACCGTGAGCCGGTAAAAAAGGTTCAAATCCCTGGATTTACATGTGCTTATCAGGATTTCTCACGCCAAGATCCTGAAATGGTGAACGCATCCTCTCAGGAATTCTACCACGGTAATTAAGTAGTTTGAGATTTATAGATAATTTGTTTTATTGTAAACATTTGTATGTCAGGGAAGCAGAGCCGGAATGAATAATATAAAATGATGCATTTATCACAGGGATTGAAAATATGCATCGTGTTTGTTAAACGTCCTATTGAAGACTGTTGTTTCTGCTCCTAGTGTGTGAGCTTGGCTGAACAGGCAGGTGAAAAGAGCGATGGATGTGGGGCAGGAGCCCTGTTGCAAATTGGAAGCACTCCGAGCATCCTAGCTGATGCAGGCGCTCACCGGGGAAGCTGACGCTCTGGATCAGGCAGCCACACTCACCCGGCCCAGCTGCTGGAGAGGCTGGCAGCGGAGATCTGGCAGGAGCTGGAGGCATCTGGGGCCTGCTCCAACGAAGGAAGAAACCAGGTCAGCAACAGTGTGCATACGCTGCGGTCGCTCCTGAGTTCATCCCACCTTCCTAGGACAAATGTAGGCGCTGCCTCTCTGTCATCTGTTTTTGTTGACAAAGTCTCACTTCGTCCTCATCGGTAGAGTGCCATGGCGTCACAGCTCACAGAAACCTCCAGCTCTTGGGCTGAAGTGATTCTCTTGTTTCAGCCTCCGGAGCAGCTGGGACTACAGGCACCCGCCATAACACCCGGCTATATTTTTGTTGCTATTTGGCTGAGGCCAGGATTGAACTCGGCACCCTTGGTATATGGGGCCGGCGCCCTACTCACTGAGCCACAGGCACGGCCCCTCTGTCATCTCTTAATCATATGCAGATTTCACTTGTGACCAATTCTAACTTGGAAAACTATATAGAAGACAAATGTCAGAAATGGAGTTTCAATTAAACTAAATCAACACACAAGAAAGCAACATTTTGTTTAATTTTGTAACTTTAATGGTGCTTTAAATTGTGGACTTTGGATTAATAATAAAATTTGGAGTCACAGTGCCTGTGACTCAAAGGAGTAGGGCACCAGCCCCATATACTGGAGGTGATGGGTTTGAATCCAACCCCAGACAAAAACTGCAAAAATAAATAAATAAATACATATACAAATAAAAAAATTTGGGGTGTCGAATGTTACCTCATGGTTTGAATGCATTTTAGTGCTTTACTAAGACTATTATAGTCTATATACCAACATCAGATAGTGCTTATTATATCTTATGGGCTTAGTGATTATGAACACTTTTTATCTTTATAAAAGCTAGAACTGTAATGTCCTTCCAAGTGTCATTATTGATAATATTCTGTACCAAGTCAGAAGGTCTCACTGATAATTAAAATTCTGATATCTGGAGCAGGAAGTTCAGTTAAGCAAAGCTTAATTAGAAAAAAAGATGCTTTGCCAGGGTACTATAGTAGGCTTCATTTCAGATTAAAAGAAAGAGATATGGGAATTGGGAGATTTCTGAAACTAAATATTAAATACAATATTAAACACTGTAAGTGGGCAGCTTTGATGTGCAATGGTTGGCGTGTAGTAAGAAGTCTACCAAAGGGAGAATCGATGAAATTGATGATGATGATGAAGAAGAAGAGCAGATTATGATGCTGCTGATTCAAGCATGCAGGGAGCGGTAATAAACAGGGAAATCACCAGCCAGTGTTTTCAAGGCATAAATGCACAGCAGTTCTCATGGAAAACTGGAAAAATCACATATCAACTGGTAGTAATGATGCGTTTTCTTCTCCTAAACTTAAAGTGTGACCTATTCTCTCAATGTCTCTTATTATCTCCATCCTGTAAGTGACTCCTTTATAAGGGTAACATTCCCTTTCATTAGCTTTTGTCTAATCACTAGCAATTGTCAGTAACCTTCTTACAATTAAGGGATAATTTGGCTTTCTGGTTTACTTGGCAAAAAGCACGCCATTTGGGGGTAGAAATATTCATCTTTATTTGGCAAAGACCCATAGCATGGCAGGCTTTTTGGTTTCCTGGATGAGCAATACAGCAGTGTATCTGAATGCCCATGTTGATGCTAAATAGAAACCTGGAAATAGTGAGGGGCAAGGAAGTTGAAGGATATTGCACAGAGCCATTTTGTTCTGAAGGTTTAAAAGAAGTGTAATACATACTTTCTGGTCATTTTTACTGATTTATTCATATTTATTTGTTTATTTTTTGAGACAGAGTCTCACTCTGTCACCCTGGGTAGAGTGCCATGGTGTCATAGCTCACAGTAACCTCAAACTCTTAGCTTGGAGCACTCCTCTTTTCTCAGCCTCCCCAGTAGCAGGGACTAAAGGTATGCATCACTCTGCCCAGCTAGTTTTTTTATTTTTAATTTTTTTTAGTAGAGATAGGGCATCACTCTTGCTCAGGCTGATCTTGAACTCCTGTACTCTGGCAATCTGTCTTCCTTGGCCTGTGAGAGTGCTAGGTTTATAGTCGTGAGCTACCGCGCCCCGCCTGAACAGTGTGATTTTTAAACTACAGGGTGTCACTTTTCCCACTATTCTAGTTTAGAGGATGTTCATCAATATTCTAGTCCTCTTGTGGGGTACCTGGCTAAATTGCATTTCATCACTCTTCTCCCCACTGGCTGCCACAGTTAAAGTTAATTAGACACCACTGTTGATAAGCTGTGGTCAATGAAATAAAAGCAGATGTGAACCAGGTCGGCCTCTGGCAGAAGCGTTTCACTGCAGACACTTCACTCTGAACTTCTCCTTCCCCTGTGCAGTGATTATAGTGGCCAGTGCTAGGATGAAGCCTCCATGAGCCCTGAGTAATGATCACGGGCTGAGCTCTGCGTTGATCCGTTAGGATAGTCAAGATGGTTGGGAAATATAAACATTTATTTTGTGTGTGTTAAAATGCTGAGAATAGTGTTTGTTATTGTGGCCTGCCATCACCCACCCTGCCTAGTGCAGATGGTGACCTGCAAAGCTTAGATACCAAAGAGAACCATTCCAGCATGTACAGTATGAATGCAGGCACTTATCGTAAAATTCATACAGTGAGGAAGCAGCAAGAGACCCAGATGGTGGGTCCTAGTCCTTGGGTGGGTGGTACTGGGAGGACAAGTGTTGAGCCCGGGGAGGATGTGTGGGCAGCCATCTGTCTTTGGCCAAGGGAACATGCTAATGTTCCAGGTCTTTAGGCAAAAGCAGAAAAGGGATGACAGCTTTCAGCTCAATAGACGACTCAAGATGCCAGACATGTTTGCTCTACGCCTTATTTTTTTAAGGAAGCTCTCAGATCCTCAGTTCTCAATCATCAACTAATAACTATATGCAAACATAAATTTATGTTTATCCTTCTTGCAACAAATAATTTGAGGCACTAGCATAGCTTGATCATTGATGTGTTTGATGAATCATGTGCACGCTTAAGATAATGATTGAAAACATTGACCATACTCAATTTATTTCACATTAAAATAAGAAATAAAATATTTTGGACTGACCTGCATTTACCTGAACACTGCTTCATATAAACTTAGCTACTATAGCATTTAAAATACATTCCTCTTTGTTGGAAAACATATCAATTGAAAGTAATTATTGATTTAGAAGCTGATAGTGCCTAGTGCTTCATATATGTCCCAGAGATTTGGAATGTTTATCTAGCCTAGGATAATGAGGTCTTTAAGATAATGTGTTTTAACTTTTTTGAGGCTAAAATAGTGTATGATATATGCATAGTGTAATAGGGTCACCAGGTGTGGTCTGTAATTACTTTTAGCAGCCCACTTATTTAAAATTATCTGCTGTATCTTTAAGTTTGATTAGAGAAAAGAGATTTTTTAATTTCTCAAAGGAAAGTTAAAAGGTCTCAAACGATTTTTATTCTAACACCTATATCAAGAACAGCTTATTGTCAAAATCAATAAGTATTTATGATGAGTACATTATGTGTCAAATGCTGTGCTAAATTCAAATTCACAAAGAGAAAAGCACCAGGACCTGCCTAGATCTACTTCACAGTGTGGATTAAAATTGATGTTAAGCACATAATTACACAGGTGATTTGTTATGTTTCTGGTAAGTGCTACATTGGGAAAATTTAAGTTATTGGAAAAGTAGATAATGGACGCATACAGTCCTATGGGAGGTCAGGGAAATTTTTATAAATAAGTAAAGTCTAGGCTCAAAGAGAACCTTGACAGACGGGTAGGAAAAAGGCGACGGAACCGAGAAAAATGTCTTCTGGATAGTGGATGACGGATGTGACGGAAGTGAGGCATTCAAGTCCAGATTTTACCACTATTCCATACATACATGGACTGGAATTCAGCGTGTTCCTCAAAATCTATCAAAATTATAAAAAAATAAAGTAAGGGCACGAGTACAGCAAAGAGAGAGAGTTGGAACAGTGGAAACAGGTGGTTTTGGAAGCAGAACTTTGTGGGTTGTTCTCATACTCACACTCACACACACACACTGACACTCACACACACACAGGGTTGCTCCCCTTTATCTGCAGTTTCACTTTCCATAGTTTCAGTCACCTGGGGGAAACTTCCACCAGAAAATAGTAAGTGAGCAATTCCATAAATAAGCAATTGAGAATGTGTACTCTTCACTCTCCTGAGTACCGTGATGAAATCTGTCCTCTCCGTGGTAAGTGCTCGCATAGAAGGAATCCTTCTTTTACTTCATAATGGCCAGAAAGTGCAGGAGTCGGGATGCTGGTAATTCAGACATGTGCAAGAGAAACTTTGAGGTGCTTTTCCTTTCGCTGAAAATGTGAGACTTCTTGATTGAATAAGGAAATAAAAACAATCGTGTTCTTTTGATGAGACTGCTAAGATCTATGGCGGGAATGAATTATTCATCTGTGAAAGTGAAGATGGACAGAGAAATTCACGCTAGCTTTGCCATCGTACCTCAGAATGCAAACATTATGACCCCAGTACACAGTGGGTGTTCAGTTAAGACGGGAAAGATCCTAAATGTGTGGGTGGAAGACAGGAACACAACCGTGTTCTGACTGATGGTAATCAGTCTTGAAATCATCAGTGGAGGACAACTGTATAAAATATGTATTTTATGAGTGACTTAGCTCCTCTCAGGGAAAACATTTGGAATAAGAAAAGAACTTTCTTCAGGACCTAGAATTTAGTCCTGATGGATTCTAATATCTAAAGTTAGAGGAAGTTAACAAAATTATGGGAGAGGAAACACTAGGGAGTGAAGAGGAAAGCAAAGAGGTTGTAGTATTTATGATCAAAATCAAAGAAATGGTCCTTCAAGAAGGGATAATGGTTCCTACGCTGCTCGAGCTGATCGCCATCTCCCCGGAGTAGAGACCCTGAGTGGTGAGATCTTCTGATTTTCTAACAACAACAACAAAAAATCCAGATTATCTGAGGTCCCCCAATTTTTAAATCAACACATAACTTTAAAAACTGTACAAATTCTTTCAAGGAGCTAGAAGTAAAGTCATTTCACAAACTCTGTGTTACACCAACGTTTACAGCCAACAGTTGTAAGCGTTTGATTTACTCAGACAGCTAGAACATGAGCAAAACCTTCAACCACAATTTTTGATTCAGCAGACCTTGAAATGTTGTAAATGTGTAAACAGGGATACACCAAAAAGAAAGTCCATAGAAGTTTTACAACCTCAAATATTCAATTAAATTCAAAACTTATGGCTGGAGTATGTACGAGGGGTATGAGAGAAACAAATGTAGTTATAATCTTGAGCGACAATAGGCCCTATTTCACATTATTTTCTGGTTTGCTATACTCTGTGCATGAGGAAAATAAAGCCTCTTTCTTCTTCCTTGCTTCTGATATCTCCAGACCTTCCTCTACTGAAAAATTCGCTTATATCCTTGATGATATAATCGTCCCCTCCTCCCATAGGCAGCAGCATTACTGTGCTCAGTCTGAATTTCTGCAAGGATGTGCTCTGAGGGAACGCTGTGCAGAGTTCCTCTCCCATCCAGGGCTGCTGGGCTGGTAGGTTTGTACAGTGGTCTCAGCTGAAGCAGGACCCCCTTTTTCGTATGTCCCAAATCTCTTGCTTTGACACTGACCTCGTGGCTTTGTCTGTATAACTGACTCTTTCTTCTTTCCTCCCTGCTCCAATCTAAAGTGCACATAAAAGCTCAGGGAAACCTGCCAACGTGCACTTACATTAGCCTACTGGAAGAGGTTGACAAAGGAAACATTTGAATGAGAAAAATGACTACATGAGAACTCGTGTCAAGTTCAAAATAATTTCTCCACTTCAGTATCTAAATCTTGCAATAATATTTTTAGTGTTCCTAGCAGGGTGCTCATTAATTATGGCTCTGGAAGTTGCAACCTTTTTTAGAATTTTAATTTAAATTACTTGATATATATTAGTATTGCAAGAAATAGAGACGATAGAAGAACTTGACTGAATTCCCTTTTTGTTGTTAGATATTAGACTCACCTCCTAAAATTATAAACCGTAATTCTATGAGCCTATCTTTTCTTTTAGTTTTCTAACATTTCTTAATATGTATGTATACATACATACATCAAAGTCCTAATTTTCATAAGATATAAATGAGTTTTCAAAATGAATTTAAGGTTAAAATAAGATTGCAAATGTCTATATGTCAATTATTTCAACATGTATGATATTTGAAATCACTTTATTACATTAATCAGTAAATAAATTGAATTTGCTGACAAGCCTAAAATATAGTGATGTAAGGTAAATGTAAAATAGATTACTTTTGGTACATCATGTATTATAACTTGCCCTGTCATTGAATATGAAATAAAATCGTTATTCCTACAAGACAAAATTTCCCAAGACCGTAGAAAGTGGCTGGAACTTCCAAGACCTCTGTGGGAGTTCCTGTCGGTTTGACTCCTTAAAATGATGTCCTGTTTTTTTCCTTATGGTTCCTACCTGATTGGATATATCCTTTTGTTTGTTAATTTGTTTTTTCCTAAAAATCTTGGTGTAGAGAAAGAAGCAAACAATTGCTGATCAACAGGGTTGGATTAATTTGTTGGAAAACAACTTCATTATGGACAAATTGACCTCAAAATGATCTTGCCAAGTATGGACTAAAAACCTTCAGAAACCCCAGCTCTTTCAGATACAGAATCTATGTCAAGGAGGATCCCAAAATAGAATAATTTAATTCAGATGGTTTGAATGAAGGTAATTGAATAAAGGAACTACTTAAAAGAATGGTAGGCAGTAATAAAGAGACAACTTAAAAGAACAAAAGTGGGTATCAGTGCGGTATCCAAAGAATAGCTGCTGAAGCAGTTCAAGAAGAACAGGAGGAAATACTGGCCTTCTGGGGCCCGGAGAGCTCTGCAGCGGCTGAAGAGGGTTTGTCCATCCGGAGCTGTGGGTACAGAGGGCTGGGCTGGGCAGAGGAGACCTGGGGGCATACGTGCCAGCGATTGCTCTCCTCCCACTTTTCACTCTTCTGCTGATGCCGACTGCAGAAGTCTAGAAGTAAGGGGCCGGAGGGACGCAGCCAGAGAGCTCTGAGAAGGACAGAGGGGATGAATGAGGAAAGCTTCTGAGTGGAGGGTGCCAGTGAAAAATATTCAGCTCAGTTCCAAATCTGAAGACTCTGGCAGGTCTCCAGGACAACCTTGTGTAGAGGAATGGACACCATGCTTGCAAAGGACAGTTACTGATTCTTATCACATTAAAAGGAAAGGCTTAGGACAGGACAGGCTCCTGGCAAGTCTATGTGACTTGGGGACAATTCCCCAAGTAACTCAGAGCTCCAGAATGAGATAAGGTCAGTCACTCACTAGTAAGCATGTGTTAAACATTGATGCTTAGTAGTTCTTCATGAGGATTGTGTGGAAAGAACACATGGCAATCCTTACGCCTGCAGCCCTCGTATGTAATACCTTAACTCTCCACCCCTGTTGTGTATAATCTTAATAAATAGCCATTGCGGCGGGGGCTCGGGGCTACCCTGCAATTAAGGTTAGCCCGCCTCTCACAAGCTTGTACTTCTAATCTGTGTCATGCCTGATTCCTTCTGGCCGCAACCAAGAGCAGGGCCTTGGGGATCGCGACAACCTTGGGCAGGGTGTTTGGGACTGGGCTCGGGAAGCATGCTAGGAACCGTGAAATCCCAAGTAACTCTGCTTGGGTAGATTCCTAAGGAAAGGCAACATTCTGAAACCAGTGGTGCTGGTGCCCTCCTTATGTGTGCCAGGAGTGACAATGAGCCTCCCAATCCTTGGTAGCATTTCTTATTAACAACACTTGCCTCTGAGTGGCATAATTACCAATGTTTCATAGGGTTAACTGTAGAAGCCAGATTTCCGAGTACTTAAATGGCTGGTAAGTAGAGAAGCTGGTGTTCAGACTGAATTCTCATCACGTATTCACCCTGCATCTTTCTTTTATTCCAGGCTTCCCTTTGACATTTGAAAGCATTTGCCTTACTCAAAGGCAGGTAGGCTGCAAGGACTCTTTATCTGCTTTCCTGGTGGTAACAGTGACCACTTCTGTCGGCAGGATCAGCACCGGGGCCTTTCACTGCAGACTTTCCGACTGCGGTGTTTTCTCAGATCTGGCCTCCGCCCAGGCCTGGACTCAATCTTACTTTCCTCCCATCTGGTCCCATCTTTCCTGTTTTATGCTGGCTCCAGTCCTTAGAGCCAAGTCAATTACTTCCCACAAGAAAAATCTTGTGTTTGGAAAAAATCTGGAATCAAAGGCGAAAAAGTAAAGGAAAAATTGAAGTGGGTACGTTGAGTCAGGCTGCCGGGGGACTGGGCTGCTTTTCTGAAGCTGTGGACACACAGTGAGAGGAGGAGACAGCATGAGGCTGCTGTAGTTGGTGGTTTTAAGTTTAAACGTCAAAGGGAACTGGAAGAAAGCAGAGCAGGGGTGGACCGACGTGAAACTGGGAAGAATTACACTTTGGCTGACATCTCTCCTGTGTGGCTGTTTGTTCCTCAGCTAGATATATCTTTTTGAGAAAATATGGAAAATCTACCAGGACTTAACCTGCTGAAGACATTCAAGATGTATGGGAGGTGCATTCCTAATTCAGGATGCTGCTGAAATATGGAAACTTTGCTTTACAACTGACTTTATTAAACTTGCACTTTTGCATTTTGCATTGCAAGCACATTGAAGAGCGTGTCCACACCCTCCCATGGTGCCTCTGCCCTCTCTGCTTTCCGCTGGTGCAAAAGACACTTGTCCTGAAGCCAATGAAACTTAAAAATCTCAAGATCTGTCGCTCGTCTGGGTTTCTTCCAAGACCCTGGGTCTAATTTCGCATTGGTAGTTTTGTATGCATATTCTGTTCTAAAGAGGGACCCTCTTAAACTGTATAAACTTCAGACTCTTCAGAGCCTGGTTGCTGGGGGTTGGGTAGGGATTTGATTTGAGCCTCAGGAACCGACTCACTGTGGCAGGAACTACAAGTCCTTTTAGCCCCAGCTGGCAGATTCTTCACAACTTAGTGGAAAAAAACCTGTCAGAATTGTCACTGTTGACTTCACTTTATTACTCCATGACACATCTAAAAAAGAGCTAATCAGTGACAAATTCTTAAGTGATAAATTGTCTCCAAGATCTTTTTCATAACACTCAGGCCAAGTAATTTGGCAGTTTAATGCATGGGTATATGAAGCACTGCAAACCTTCAAGGAAGCTTTCAAACCAATGAATTCTAAACTGTGTGGAAAGAAAAATGCAGAGTGAGGTGTCCTTCTGATGCATTACTGCTCTTTAAAAATATTCCTCATCGGTATTTGGGGGATAACACTTTCTGCATTTTATTTTTTCTGTACATTGCATCTATAACTGCAGCATGCATGAAGGAGGAAGCAAAAATATCTACTTGGGTCTGTAAACTTATTCTGTAAGGGTCCAGATGGTAAATACGTTTATGGTCTTTGTAGGTCATACAATTTCTATTGCAACTACTCAACTCCGATGTTGTAGCATGAACGTAGCCACAGACAACACTTAATGAATGGATGTGGTTGTGTTTCAATAATGCTTTATTTGTAGACACTGAGTTTTTGAATGCCATGTAATTTTTATGTTGGAAATTAGTGTTATTTTGCGTATTCATAAAATATTTAAAAATATAAAACAATTCTTAGCTCACAGGCTAAGCTAGGATGGATTTAGGTAATGGACAATCATTGCAAACTTTTAAGATACAGTAAGGATGGAAAAAGATATGAATTCAGACTTATTTTTCAATCCTGACTCTGTTGTACTAAGTCAATAAATGGGTATGTCAGTTTGCTAACCCCCTACATCCTTAGCAAATGGGTTTGTACTACTTATCTCTGAGGGTTTGGATAGGATTACATGAGGTATATAGCGCAGTCTCTAAAGAATCCATATATTTAAATTTGCTTCTGTTTTCTCTACTATTTGATTGACTTTACTAATATTAGTTTCTTGAAGAGATATTTCATAGTCCCAAAAATTGAAGAAAAAGGTTTGAAATTATTAACTAAAGTTTTCAAGTAAGTAAATTAACGGGATTTAATTGGACAAAATAGGACAAAAATTTCACCTGTATTTGAAATGAAAATTTAGACCACTGTTATTTTAACCTTGTTATTCAGAGTCACGTAGTTCTCTTTGCATTAATGTTTTTATGTTTAAATTAAAATATATTTAGTTTATGAATGTGATATAATCTGTGTTATATGATTTGGAATGTCTTAGGTGAGTTCTTACCAAACTGTTCTGATGGCCCTACCCTGTATAATTTATGGTCAAGAGGACATTGAGAACTGAGGAAGGAAAATATTTCATGCCGCCTTAATATATGCGTATGTTTATATGTTAAAGTATGTGTCATTTGCACGGTTGAGAGAGGTCACAAAGATCCATAGGAAAAAACAGAAACTGTGTCCCCCCCCAAATGTATACACATTTTAAGAAAGGGAAAAACTGTCTTACTCAATATATACCTAAGACGAAATACAGGTCATGTTGAACATCTCTGATAATTGCAGAAGTTAAATGGGGCCTAACTATTACCAGCTTCATACAGTTTTTTTCTTTTTCTTAAAATGCATATACATTTTTTGGCACCCTCTGTAGATTACTTATACACAATTTGTATTCCATTTATTCTCTATGTGAGATATATGATTCTTTCATATTTTAATTAATACATCAAAATTCTATGAGAGTTGCTCTAAACAAAGGAAAGAAGTAATAATGGACATTAGACTCATCCGGGGAAAATTTTCAAAATAAAGTGTATGTATTTTGATTTTTTGCCATCCGCCTTCCTCATTGTCTCATCATACCAGGAACTCTGAAGTGGGTAGGATGATTCATTTATTTGTAGTTTGAAAAAGGAAAGCTCCCCAGCCGAGTCTCAGTTGAGTCTGACATTGGTGCACAGTACCATGGAGGCCAATGGCAGAGCTTCTCTGTATTCCTCCTACTCAAGCAGGTATTTTGCTTCAAAACCTACTCTAGATGTAAAGGCTTATTACCAGGGAGTTACATGCCGTTTTCTCCAAGGCAGCCGTCTGAATTTTGATAACATTTTCCTTCAGTCTTTGATGCCAGAAAGTTATTGAGCATTCACTGTAGGTAGGACACTGCCACACACCGTGAAGTATAAAAAAAAGATGAATGCTACTCCCCCTCTTTATGGAAGTACAATAAAATCCCTAAACAGGCTCAGTTAGGCACACACCTGGGTACATATCACAAGGTTAAGTACAAGGTATGGAAAAGAAACACAATGTCCTATTGAAAATTAGATGATTGTAATATCACTTAAAATTTTAAAACCAGAAAAGTTTTACATGTAACTGGAATTGCCATGTTTAAATGTTGCCAGTGTTTAGGGAAATGAGTAATTGCTCGTTTCTTTATAGCCCGATATTGGTCATTTATTCGGACTTGATTCATGACATTGGAACGTTAGGTACATCTTGATCAAAAAATCTTTGAATCATTCCTTGAGCGGTAGCATTTATAAAAAGTTTAATGCATTTGAAGGTGACAGCTTTCCTACAATAGTCTCTTTTATTTTATGAGCCTATAGCTATAAAATTCAGTTTTTGTAATATAACAATTTATAATTCCAAAGCAAATTCCTCAAAGAGATCAAGCCACATAAATTTAACTCTTCTTTCTCAAATGCAGGGTTCCAAGATGGTGCATTCTAACTTTCCTCTTTTATTAAACAGAGAATAAAGAAAAAAATTAATTTTTCTTAAAAAAAATCCACTTATATACAATGTATGAAGTAAAAGAAATAGATTCTGGAATGCTTGCCTACCAAGCATGCAGATCGAAATAGATTCAACACTTTTTGTTAAACTTAATGATGCTTAATTGCCTTCTGGATTACAAATAGTGCATATACAAGTTATAATTTTAACAGCAATATTTACATAAGGAAAATGAACACCAATGAGGGATTTTCAACTTGATGTTAAGTTTATTGATGTCTGACCTTTAGTTTTCAATCTCTTCAAATTCTTTAGCAAGAAATATTTGTTGTTAAAGTGTAGTTTGTTAGATTACACAAAAAAAAATTAGATAAGATTTACTTTAATTTAGCCATGAGCAGTCCATGAAATATTTAATTTACAATAAAATGGGTTTTGTTTGTTTCCATATCCTTGTTTCAAATTTTATGGGAGGACCTTCAGTCATAGTTAGATAGTGAGTAGAAATCTAAATAGCCATTTGGAAATCCTTCGGTATAGTTAGGTTTTTAGAAAGTAAATATTTGAGCAACGTATATTAAATTCAGTTTCAATAACTATGTGAACTTAAATAAGTCAAACGAAAAATCATAGATGATTTCATTGTTTTTTATTATTGTTGGTGACTAACAATTATGTTGTAATAATTTTGTATTTAATTGAGATGAATAGAATTTATGAAATATGTTTAAGCAGTTACCCCCCAAATATATATATTTTAAAAAGATGTCATTAGAGGCTAGGCTCAGCGGCTCATGCCTGTAATCCTAACACTGTGGGAAGCCAATCGTGAGATCACCAGTTCTAGACCAGCCTGAGTAAGAGTGAGACTCCATCTCTAAAAATAGCCAGGAATGTGGCAGGAGCCTAAAGTCTCAGTTACTTGGGAGGCTGAAGCAAGAGAATCACTTGAACGCAAGAGTTTGAGGTTGCGATAAGCTATGACGCCATGGCACTCTCCCGAGGGCGACAAATGAAGTAAGACTGTCTCAAAAAAAAAAAAAGAAAGAAAGAAAAAAAGAAGTATACCATCAGATAAAAAAAAAATTATTATCTTTATTTGTACCATTCTCTGACAGTTAAGAGGGCACCTCCATTTGGACAATTTGCTCATGTTTTATAAGGGCATGCACACAAAACTCTCACCCACAGCATTCCAGAGACACAGGGACATCAGGAATCAACATCACATTTGATGGAACGAGACAATAAAATGAACATTCTAGAATGGGCATACTGTTAAGCTTTGGTATTGGTATTGCTATAACTTCAACATTAATAATTGGAATAAATCCATATTTTGTGCACTATATTTACTGACATAACCAGATGGAAAAATTGTATCTCTTGTACAAATCAATGGGTCTTGGATAATAAAGAAATGTAACGCTTTGAAGGCCCTGGAAACATGCATAACATTGTCATTTGCACTGAGGAATTTGTGTCAAAATTATCATGCTGAATTTTTCTGAAGAGCTCACATTAGTGGCATATTTTAAGTTAATTACCATTTTTAAACTTCTAATTGTTTTTATTCATTTACTCATGTCAAGAAATAAATTCCACTGTATGCAATATTATGGCAAGTACCAAATAAAATTCTAGCTATTCAAAAACCAGGTGTTCAGAGTATAACATTTGGCCCTGTTAGAAAACTGGACTGTAAACTTTAATTTCTTTTTATTTCAGAATATTAGGGGTACACATGAAGGGCAGGGAGTAGGGGTTGGATAAATTCACACCTACTGGGTAAAGCTTAATTTTTGAAAATATGTAATTCTGGTTCCTCTAGTTGAAAGCCTCCTATTAATCATTAAACAAAGGGTTCTGTAATGTAAGATTAAAAAAAACCAAACATATCCTATTGCTTTACTTTAGTGAAATAAAAATTTAGAAAAATAAAATGAAATAAAATCATAAAATTAAAACTCTTCAAAGTCTGTGAAACATATTACATACAACTTGCAATGGCTAATCTGTCCTCACACTCACATTACTTAAGGTCTGGCTAATACAAAGTTATTATCTACGTGTGATTCTGGTATTAACCATCAATGCCCACATACCTGTCAACTAGGGAAATATTAGAAATATAGGTGATATGTCAGTCCTTCTTCAATTTGCTTCTTCACTCATTTTCAAACCCTTGTCTTTACTATGTATCTTTTCCTGGTCTATACGTCCATGCCTAGGTCAGTCAATTCTTTTTCTGGCTACCCCAAACAATTCAGTCTTTATAGAACAATCTTTCTGTCTTAGATGCATAGATAGATGCAGATATATAGTTTATATATATATACACACACACAGACACCTCTTTTTCTTATTTTCATTTCTGCTCCTAACTGCTATGGAAAATGTCACATAGTACAAAACCTCAAGAAGCAAATTCTCAAGAGTGACTTTTTTCAAGTTCCGTAGAAGGTCTGCAAATATTTATGAAAGCTTAGGCAGTCAGTTCCTTTGAAGCATTTTTTTTTTGAAGAAGAAGATTCTAATGTTAGTCAGGAAAAAGCGATATCTTCCAGGCTATGTAACCCTCTTCCATTACTCGAGGACTTTTTCTTTCTTTTATAGACATGCCCTGCCTGTCTATAGCTGTAATGAATAGAAAAAATATTCTAAGTTTATAAACTTATAGTCTGAGTTTATAGACTTATAGTCTATTAGGTGGGATGCATCCTACTACAAGAGGAATTCATTCTACATTAACAAACAGCCGATCAGAAAAAAGAAAAATTGAACCATCCAATCTGTGGACCCAAGTTATATTTTTATTTTTATTTTTTTATTTTTTTTGTGGAGACAGAGTCTCACTCTATCGCCCTCGGTAGAGTGCCGTGGCGTCACACAGCTCATAGCAACCTCCAACTCCTGGGCTTAGGTGATTCTCTTGCCTCAGCCTCCCAAGTAGCTGGGACTACAGGCGCCCACCACAACACCAAGCTATTTTTTTGTTTTGCAGTTTGGCGGAGGCTGGGTTTGAACCTGCCACCTTGTGTATATGGGGCCAGCGCCCTGCTGGCTGAGCCACAGGTGCCGCCCAGTTCTTTTTTTTGAGACAGAGTCTTACTATGTCACCCTGGGTAGAGTGCTGTGGCAGCACAGCTCACAGCAACCTCAGACTCTTGGCCTTAAGTGATTCTCTTGCCTCAACCTCTCAAGTAGCTGGGACTACAGGCACCCACCACAATGCCCAGCTATTTTTTGGTTGTAGTTGTCATTGTTGTTTGACAGGCCTGAGCTGGATTTGAACCTGCCAGCTCTGGTGTATGTGGCCAGTGCTCTAGCTGCTGAGCTACAGGTTCTGAGACCAAGTTATATTTTTAGTACGAGTTTGTTACTTAACATATATAGTGTCTCTTGAAGGTATTAATAGAACAATATAATTCTTTGTATTTTATATTTACAATACAAAAAATTGTGTATTTTTACCTATTGATCAGACCTTTTGCCATTTAAAATAAGTCTGACCTAAAGACATAGATTTATAATTGCTGCAAGGTATTTGAAGAGAAATGTCATGAATTACCTCTGTTACTTTTACCACTACAGCTTCTATTATCACAACCACTACTGATTTTAATGAATACTCACATATATATGTTCTGCTTAATCCTCACAATAACCTTGACAAAACAATTAAAATATTACATTATTTATCACTTTGCGTTCACTGATGAAGAAAATGAAGCACGGGAAGTTAGCTTGGACAATGTCAGATAACGGCAGTAATGGAAGGCAGGATCCCAATTAAACCCTGCTCAGAGTCTGTGCCTTGAAACAGTGCTGTGTGTGTGTTCTGTATTCACTGAACGTTCATCCAGAACCCACGTATTCATCATCAACACAGACATGCAGATGCCCAGCTGTAAAAATGCGGAAAAGGGGCTCAGCGCCTTTGGCTCAATGGGCTAAGGCGCCAGTCACGTACACCTGAGTTGGCAGGTTCGAATCCAGCCTGGGCCCACCAAACAACAATGATGGCTGCAACCAAAAAATGGCAGGGCGTTGTGGCAGGTGCCTGTGGTCCCAGCTACTTGAGAGGTGGAGGCAAGAAACTCACTCGAGCCCAGGAATTGGAGGTTGCTGTGAGCTGTGATACCACAGCACTCTATCTAGGGTGACAGCTTGAGACTCTGTCTCAAAAAAAAAAAAAAATGAGGAAAGATGTTCCCAAAGCTCCTTGATTATAATAGCAAGTAACAGGCACGAAAGATAGTAAATTCAACAAAAATTAGTTTAATAAAAACATGCATGGTGGCAATGGGACGGTCCTGATGGATAGATAGCTTATTTAACTTTTGTGTAAAGGCAAAAATCAGAAAAGCCTTCATGGAAGTGATGAATTTTTGAACCGCACCTTAAAATCACATTAGTATTTGTTAGGAGGACAGAGAAGAATCCAGCGTGGAGGGGCCACATGGGGTAAGGCATCCAGAAGTGAAGGTTTCTTTTGGTTGTGCGGTAGGATTTGAGGATTGAGGACAATAATAAATTATTCTTGACAGTGATAAAAGAGTGAGTCTTGGAGAACTATGCATAGCACATTGAAGAAGTGTTGTTTGTTGGGATTTTTTCATTTTTTTTTTTTTTTTAGAAATTGGGTACATGCTGGGAATTTTAAGTCCCATAGGTCTAGTTTTGAATGCTGGGTCCAATTACATGTGTGTTTATACGTAAGGCACTGGAATTAACAACAGGAAGCTGTAGACTCTGCTCCTTCGACTATACGTATTATTAATGCTTCCCCCATTGTCTGTTGTGAGATGTGAGATAGACAAATATATGTAACATACAGCTGATTCTTTATCTTTTAGCCTAGAAAGGAGAAGCAGAGAGGGAGTACTTGTGTGTCTGTGTTTGTGGGTGGTGGGGGGGCACTTGTGTTTTCAGGGCTCTGGGAGTGGTGGGGTAATCTATTTAATAAGGCTGTTTACATTTGGTTTCCCTCTGCCTATGGGTTTGGCAATTTTGCACTTCCTTGAACTTGGACATGACCACTGACTGGCTGGTTCAGTGAGATGTTGGCAGAAGGGATGCATCTAGTTTTATACGTAACTAAGGGTCTTTAATTGCCACGATAATATGCGCCAGCCATCTCTTCCCTTGCAGTGGTGTTCATGAAAGGTAACAGTTCTGCACCACCTGGATTCCAAAGTAGTGAGGAGCCCCACTCTGAACTCGTTTTGGGCCAATATGTGGGAAGAAAAAAAATACTTGTTGAGATAAGCTGCTGAGAATTGGGGAGTTTTTAGCAAAGGAAAAAACCTACTCCATTCCACTGCTATCTAGGTCAAAGACATCTAACCTCTGATGGGTTTCATAGGTCCCATGGACCATAGAGCTGTGGCAAGACGTCTTTTAGTTGGGGCTAAGGGAAAAGAGAGGCTAGTGATCAGTAAAATATGAATGCAAATGTAAGTTCAATAACTGTAAAAGTGAAGACACCAATTTAAAACCAGAATCCTTGCTCCAAATGAAAAGTAACTATAATAGTAAGCTGAAAAAAGCCTAAACCAGCCCCTGGCTGTCTGTGTGCTACTCTTGGTATGGTTAATGTGTATGACTGAGGACCATTTTGTAATCATATCATGTTAAGATGCAGAAGAAGGAGGCCAACGGGGTGTCTGATATATAATTTAAGATCAGAAAATGTCAGTTACATTACTCATCTTTCTTTTCCTTTAAATTTAAACTTATTTTCTACTTATGCACCAAAGGGCTGAGATAGTTTGACCGCACATGTCTTCTGGTTTCTGGCCAAACATGTTTCTACTTATGCACCAAAGAGCTGGGATAGTTTGACCAGAATAGCCTTAAAAATTCTATCTATGTAATTATTCATCTCTGCAATTTCATGTTCCTAAAGCTAAGCATTTCACCTGCAAGCATAAATGTGCACAGAATTATTTGCGTTTCTCTATTCATTATTCAGTAGTGAATAAGCCATAACCTCCTAAATTGCAACTTAGCAAAGTACATCAAACATGTTCCTCCCAAACTTTATTTCTGTGTAATTACATTTGTATGGCTATCTACAGGATGTTTCTAATCAGAGCATTTCATTCAATGGTGATATGAAGGCAGGCACTGTCATTACTAATTTACCTTGATAGTTGACTTATTATACAGTCAGTGAAGGGCTATACAGAGAAAAGGCTACGCATGTGACTAAAATCTGTGGCTTTGGTATGTTTCTGTGCAACATATTAGTCTCAGAAAAATTCCAGGAGACTGTGGAATAGTCAGCATAGTGTGTTATAATATCTAGTACTTAGGGAAGGTCAACCAGAAAAAAAGTCACAAGTCATAACAGGTACGAAATGTGTGTAAGCATGTAACAGAAGGGACTGAAACTTGAAATTTTATCATAAGTAAATATCTGGTGATGGAGACAAAATACGACTCAGCAGCAACTGGCACCAGAATCTTATCATTTCCTTGCTCTGTGTATGTGTGGGGGTGGGGGTGGGGTGGGGACAGGGGAGAGTTTATCAGTATCGCGCGCTAACCGATTATGCTACTGGAGCACTCGGGATAGTGTGTAAAGGGTTGCACAGTCTCCAGGTACACTTAACCAGGATTTACAAGGGTTTGCTGAATGCTCTTCTAGGGATAAAAGAATGAAATAGACATAATCAAAACATTCACAGAGTTTAAACAGTTAAATTGATGTATAGGATTATTCTAGCAAAGGGGTTTGTAAAGAAAGAAGCTGAAGTGAGCACTAACGCTATCACTCTGAAGTAACTTAATGTTTGTAGCGATCTTTGCAACACAGAGTTAATTGGAGCCTTAATATTCACCCTGTACAAGCTTTTAACTTATCAAGAATTTTCCACAAGGCCAAACATCTTTCATTTAAACATTTCCAAATAGTGATTTGACAACATATCATGTCCAAATGGGATGTGATCACCAAGCAATTTGTTAAATCTTAGTAAATCTTAACAATAATAGCAAGAATAAATGTTCCATTTAGCAACCTTCTATTCACTAAGGAGGATTTTCTAGATGTATTGGTTATGGTACTTGAAGTCATACACTAAAAAGAAATGTTTCCTAACATTGAATTAACTGAATTCAATGTTTACATGAAAAACTTGAAAATCATGGCCACAATCAAAACTAGAATGTATACTTTATCCTAGAAATTAGTTCCACAGCTGTTCAAGTTTCAGAAGGCCACTGTGTGGCTATAAGACCTTTTCATTATAGCAATAATTGAGGCTGATTTAAGCTTGAACCTCAAATTCTGGGAATGTCAGATATCATCCCCAAGACTCTTTAAATAGGAAGATTTCTTGGTTGTCTGACCAGTTTATTTACGTGTTCAGAAAATTTCAGTCCAGTGCCGTCTTTAGCATATTGTGTTTTATGAGCTAATCAAAGGTAGAAATCATAACTCACTCTATTTTATTCTCATCCTGAACACGATTCATTGGTACACAATATGGATGAACTGTGCCATTTACTGTTTCTAAAATAAATGTCTATTAGACTGACTGTAATTTATATTGTAAAAATCTTTAAGTTATAGCAGTGGAAAGAATTTAAGGAAGAAGTAAGACAAAGATTGCTAAGAGCTATTAACTACTAGAACAGGTGACAAATCCATTCTTCGATGTCTTTATAAAACAGACAACTCATGTAAATTAAGATAAGCCAGTAGTGCTAAAGCAATAAAGTAATGTCTAAAGATGTAAGGGCAAGTAAGAATTTTAATGAAACTTTAATATAAGGTCTACATTTACATTGAGTCATTAATCTTAATAAGACAGTTGATGGGTTTGTAAAAAAAATAAAAGAGAGAAACCACACTAAATTGTATAGATTCAATAATATACTTAAGATAGTAATATACATGGCTTGATTTTATTTCTATAAAAGATGTTATGAATTTGCTTATTAAAATATCTTTCAAGGAAGTCCTTTTGGAAGAATAGGTGCTTTATTGGAAGATGATTAAAATCTGGCTTTTTGTTTTCCTTATGTTGAAGTTGCCTTCATACTCACTTTATAATGCTCTTGAGGGAAAATAAGGATCATTACTAGGTAGTTACAGCTTCTTGACATATCAGCTTTTTCTAAAGAAACACACTTATTTTCAAAGAATAAGGCTTTGCTACCATTGAGGACACTAAAAAAACACTGCTGATCTAAAGGTAAGATGAAAGAGGACCTAATAAAGTCCTCTTTGAGCAATGGCAAAAATTTTGAACCATGGCAGCATCTCAGAAATAAATGGATATCCTTCCATGGAAATTCCGTGTAGCTGACAATGTTCATTTGTTCAAGAAGCAGTATCTGGCAGGTGCAGAAAAAGAGCTTCTGTACATTCTATTCCCTTTCACAACTGATTCTTTCTTACCAGGCTTTTAAATATGGGTGTCATCAGGGTTCTGCCATTTGCCCTCTTTTTTCCTCATTAGATAATGTCCCTGGTATGTCTCAGTTCTGTCACTGACTGCGGGTTTATCACTGCTATCACCATCAAATTCATAACACCAGCCACATCTTTCTTCTTAATTTTACAACACAGCATCCAGCCCCTTACTGACTTCTCCACCTGCCTATTCTACAAATACCTCCAGTTCAACATGATTGAAATTAAACTCATCATTTACCACCTTACAAGCCCAGTGCTGTTCGGTGAGGGCAAATACCATGTTCCCTGTTCCCTGAGTCAGGTGTGATGAGCTTGCCCTACAGTCTTCCTTTTCATTCCCTGCACCCACATCAATCAAATCCTCTTCTAGAATATCTCAAATTTCTCTCTTCCCCTTTCCTTCTATCACCTCTTTATTTCAGGTCCTTGTTATTCTTACTTGGAATACAAGACTTTGGATAGCTCTCACTGGCTCCTGCTTCGTTCTTAGAATTTATTTTCAACAGTGTTGGTAAAGTAACTTTTCTAAAATGAAAAATTAGTAACATTATTTGCTCCATCACTCCAAACCATATGGGTGTCATGGGGTTCTGCCATTTGAATTAGCACAAAATGCTAATGTGTTTCCTTGAAACAGAAAATGCTGGGTTCGTGTCTTCTTGAAATGCCCTTCATCCACGTACTCTATATTCCTGCATATTAAACAGCATGGTGGTCCTCTGACTTCTGTTTCTAATCTCCATGAGACTCAGGTTCTGCTTCACCTGTGTAAACAGCGTGAGCTAGTATTAGGTGAATGTCTATGTCTGGAATTTGCCTTTTTTCTCTGGTAAACTGGACTTTTCTTGAGCGCAAAGACTCCTTCCTTTTTCTTTTTTTTGTTTGTATCTCCATTTTCCAGGACCTACCCAACAGTTGTCAGGTTTCCATGACTACATGAATGATTGAGGATCTCCCATATTCCAGAAACTGTAAAACTGAAAAGCTGAATGACACAACCCTTTTTTAAAAGGTGGTTTACAGCCTACTGCGAGTAGTCTAATTATAATACATTTACGTCAATGGAAGAAGATACAGTAGATAATAAAATTATAAGATACAGTCTCTTATTTTAAATACGGAGGGGATAAACAGGTTAATTCACTTAAATAATCTATTAGGTAGAATATTGGTCAGAGAATTTTAAAATTATGCACAGATATAGGGACAGTACAAGCATTTTTAAATACAGAGTTTGAATAAAGCTTGAAGAGAAACTACATTTTACTGTTTTTAAAATTTAAAGGCAGAAACATTGTTTATATATAAGCCCAGCATAACCCAGTGTTCTCATCTGCCCACTGACAAGTGTTAATAATAAAACATATTTTAATTTTAAGATAATCATTTTATTAGCACAGGTCATGAAGGCCTCTGAAAATGAAAACAAATATAGCGAAAGCTAATATATATTTAAAAGGAAAATTTAAGATTTACAATTTGTGTTAAAATTTCTTCAAAAGTAACCCTATGATAGCATCAAGATTAGCTCCAAGAAGCAGGGGTACAACTTCTCATTCTCATCTCGGCCTAAGTGAATGTAGATGCAAGAAACTGGTAGCAACTTTGCTTCTATTTTATCCCGCCCTAGAGATATCAATAACATACCGCACCCTTAACATATCAATAGACCCTCAAGTAGCTTGTCCAAGAGTAGGTGCTGAATACTTGGAATAGCACTTGGAATAGCATGTATTTCCTGAGTGACAATCACCATGTTAGAATTTGCTACTTAATTATCACCACCACAGTAGTGCTATTACTGATATAACATTTTATGAGTTCTTGTTCCTGATATTTCAAAACATAAAACCTTTATGAAGTTTCCATTTTTTCTCATTATAAAACATCACCACTACTGACATTACTAATAATACTAATTTTAGCAAAAGTAATTATTTTATAACACACTATTATCATCAACTTAAGTCAGTGCCATTTATTGCTCATAATATATCCAGAAAATATGACTAATTTAAATACTTGTAAAGAAGCATATGTAATTAATTACTTGGAGGTATTTCGTTGTGTTGTGGAAAATACACAACCCAGTTTCATAACCCTACAATTTGAACTCACTGTATATTATGTATTATGTATATGTATTTACACACACATATATAATGCTACATCTATTGTATATATAATGTGTTTTTTTTAATCCCAAATTACATTTTATTGAACACTTGTTATAAATAAGAAAATTGTACCAGGAATAGTTATTACATTTCCCTATTTCTTACAAAATCTTTAGGACCAGTTGAGTTACATGAGCATGTAAACATTCTTCTGAAAATAGAAATTATTATAAAATGAAACATTTATGGAAACTTCACATATCCTGTTATATTAGCCAGTGTCTTAAAAGATGATAACATTGGAAATGGTAATATAATTTTCTCAAAGTCCACATATAAAGGCAGAAGTATTCTTGTAAAACACACATAAAATCCCCTGTGATGTGATCCTGACATATAAATTGGTCACCTGCAGATCTCTAAGAACTATTACATGTAAACTATTTATCTGAGTATACCAGACGAATGTCTCTTTGTGGAAGGGATCTGTAACCACTTCTACAAATTTAAAGTGAAGATAAATGAAGATAATGAATATATAGACAGATGATGGAAGAAGCTGTGTTTGAAAACAGACAAATCTAATTTCTAATTTTATTCTGGGCCAGTTTTTTTAGGAAGTTATCCTGAACCCACTACATAAGCCCTGTGAACCTGATTTTCTCATTTATAAAATGAGGTTATACAGATCTTACCTATTCTTACCTGGACTCAGAGACTGATGAAGTCATAGTTTAAAGTAGTAGTAGTATGGGCATAGCGAAGGATATGCAGCAAATTCTTACTATTATTATAATAATTACTCAATACTTAACATTTTGAATAACTTTCTATTCATGATTTTTCATCAATAGGAGACTCAACTATTATTTTGTTACAACATTTCAATTGTAGAAAATTTTAGAAGCTGACACTTTTTTTATGTGATTCTTTAACTGGTTCACGTTAGAAACAAAACAACAAAAATCAATAGATGACATTACTATGAAAGCATCTGTCACATTATGTGTTAAATGAGCTCAGTATTTCCTGGAAACTGTGACCAGTATAAAATATTCTGACCTTAAAAAATAGAGGTCAAAATCCAGTAATTTATAAGAGAAGAATTAACTTCAGAAGACTCCAAAGTGCAGTTTAGTAATCATGACTATAATAAATTTTATGAGATTGTTTTTATTTGCCCTTGGGTCTTTTAAAAAAGTCTGCATTTGCATTTTGGTCAATGAGTATGTACCATATTTTTCAGGAGATTCTCATATGGATGCCCAGTGTAGATTCACTTTGAGAGTAAGAAAATTGAGAACAGCATAGGTGATTTTTAAGAAAATAAGCCTGTATCATAGTGAGTGTGTACTTGTATGTATCCTAAATCCTGCCATTTAAACTCATCAGAATTGATAAGTTTTAGGATTTAAAAAAGAAGATGCATTTAAAACCCTCCATAAAATTGCCATACACTGATAAAAGTATCTCAGTTTTCAAAATAATTTAATTCCTTATCTTTCATTTAATATTTGAAAATACTCTGGATTTGAACAAAAAATAATGAGAATTTGTTTTACCAATGCAAAGGGAATTAATTATTGAGCTGCAGCTTCTAATGGCATTAGTAGGGAAGAAGAAGAGGAGAACAACAGAAAAACAAAAGGGCATTGTGGAATCCTGTTCAGGAGAAAAACAGTAGAAACTGTGAAAATGTGTTTTGCATTACTGACTCTATGGGTATTTGTATTTACATGCTTGTATTTTAAGTTGTCCGTGTGAAAATTGATGATGATGGTTTCAGATATCAAAGCTGTTGAAAGAAAGACTACTTTAAATTTTACTCACTGATGTTACAAGTTATTGGATGCTATTAGGAGCTCTTTAGAAAGATTTATGTTAATAAGTATTCATCACAAAGCCTATCATTCTGGAGAACAAAAAGTGATGCCGCATTCATTTTGTATGATTAATGATTCACACGTAATGAGGAAAAACGGTTAGGACTAATCTACAATTATAAATGAAAATGAACTTTATAAAGAGATTTTTCTTGTTAATGTCAATAAAAGAAAGAAACCCTGCATATGTGTGATATTTGCAAGTGTTTACCTCAGGTAACAAGAAACATTATATCAAATAAGAAGACAATTTGTTAATTTGTATCATAAGTAAAAATTCACATTCTGTAATATCTCAGAACTCTAAGCATGTTTAATAAAATTAAGGCAGTGTATTTAGTTTACTACCCTTGATAGGATATTAATGAATGGGCTGATTCAAACCTAATTTGCATAGTAAGTGAAATATAATTAAAATCAGTCTTTCATTAAAAGCTCTCAGGAAAATATTTAATTTGTAGCATATTTGCAGGAAGGCAAGTAGCAGAGCTTATTTTCAGTTCTAGCACATTCTATAAGATCAATTGTATAAGAAAACAACTTAGGTATATTGTTTGCTTATTTCCCTGACACTGGCCTTTGGCATCATAATCATTTATTTTGTGACAATGTGATCTAAACTTCAATATGGTGTTAAAATTCGGTAAACATACATTAAGAGATGTTTGATTTTACTGCTGGAATAGGTATTTCTTTCTTTTCCTTTTTGACATGTGTATTTGCTATTGGAATTTTACCCCCAAGGTTGGGAGGCATAGTTTACTAATCAAAAACATACCAAAGCTAAAAAAGTATGATTCACTTGAAATTGAACTAATCTTTTCCTTAAAATTGTTTTAACCTTGAAAATATTACAGTATACTTATTTTTGTTACAAAGAACGAAACAAGAGCTTTGATTTCATTTATGATATTCATAAGATATTCATTTTATTTGAAAAGTAAACAATCTTATACTTTTTACTAATAAAATTGTTTTAGTTTTTTTTTGTTTGTTTGACTTGTTTCTGATACATGAATCAGCTCTGTGTTTCAGGGAAGCATACCTTCAGTATGCTATCTAACTAGGATAGGTTAAAACAGGGTCATTGATTGCCTTTCTCTGATTAATTTTTAAAAGCCCTATTGCTTTGGGTCCCATGATGAAATCTATATCTTTTAGTTATTCAATGTCTCTTTCTGAATGCTGACTTCCTTTTTCTTTTCCTGCCGTTCATGGCTCTATTCTCAGATGTTTTGTCTCCTTTCCCTTGAAACCCCCTTTCCTCTTGTTTTATATTGACTTTTAGTTTATTTATGGCTCAGTATGGATTAAATACCTTGGAGTACTCGATATGGTTTCATTGATTGTCTGACCCCCAACCCTTCCTCTTCTCCATTCTGAGCCTTGATCTCTCTTGATCTACTCTGAAACCAACCTATTACATGTATTCAATTACTATTTCCCTACATCCTGAAGTATCAAGTTTAGTGGAACAGGCATCTCTCCTAGTGTGGTAAGAAATGTTACAGCATAGTTATATACAAATTAGAATTAAAACATTCTGTAGGATATTATTCAGCTCTGAAAGGAAGGAGCTTCTGTCATATGCTACAATAGGGATGAGCCTTGATGACATTCTAGTAAATGAAATATGCTAGTCACGAAAAAGATAAACGTGATAATTCCACTAATAAAAGGTGTCTAAAGTAGTCAAAGTCTCATAAAGAGAATGTAGAATTGTGGTTACTAGGGATTGAGTGGAGAATGGAAAAGGGGCAGTTGTTTTTTAGTAGCTATAGAGATCAGATTTGCAAGATGATCAAATTTTGCAGACTTGTTTCATAACTATGAGAATATATGTAAAGCAAGTGAACTGTACACTTTAAAGTGGTTGAGATGGTAACATTTAATGTCATGTGCCTTTAAACCACAAACTATATTTAAAAAAATACATTTAAGATGTTTGTTCTGATACTCTGGCCTCTTAATTCCTTTCCATCTATCCTAATGATGGTGCACTTTTCTCTATGTCAGTGGAAACTTAATCCCAATTTCATGGGTTACTGTCTGAACACCTCTTATTTCAACTCACTTCATGTAGCATGGGAGAAAACTGAACTTGGAGGGCAAGGTGACGATCTTCATCGCTGGAGGCACAGACACCAGAGTGTGTCAAGGACTGATCTGTGCCCTTTGCAGGGAGGTTGTAAAGGAAATGGCCTGGAGACATGGTGATCCTCAGCCTGCAAAGCGAGTATCCTTTCAACCCAAGTATACTCAGCCCAGGGCTTCTCTCTCACCCACGTTGATGAGCAAACTGAATTGAATTATAGAGAATAGGTCAGGGGATGTTCCAGGAGCCCTCAAGCCACGTCGGAGTTCTTTGCAATCAGCACCTCATTGCAGAGGTGAGGCTGTGTCAGGGTCCGGGACCTCCGAGGCCTTGCCAGAATCCTGCTGCCTTACCTTCATAGTTGAGGGGATACAAACATCTTCGGTGTTCTTCCATCTCTCAAACAGAGACTTGTTTAGAGATTAAAACATAAGTTCTAATAAAAATAAGTGAATAAATCACAGCTTTACTAATCTGACTGGCCAATAAGCCTTTGGTCTGATGAGGATATCCGATAGTTCTACCTTTTATTTTTTTCCTTTTCAAACCATCTTTCACTGCTCTCCTGGGCTTGGTCCTGTGGTCGATCTCAGGGACCATTCTCCTACTCACACCCCGCCCTCACGCCTCTCTCACTCTGTCAGACCCTTTTGGTTAAACTCCATTCTCCACCTACTCAGAATCTATCTTTGTGCAACAGAGTGTGGTCATGGGAAACCCCGGAATCAAATTGTTGTTTTCACATTGAAATCCTAATTGCTAACTTCTAGTGGGCCCTTAATGCCAAATTATATGGCTAATGTTTACTTCTTTAGAATACTCTCCTGAACATCATGATAAGAACTTTATAGCTATTTATTTCTTTCTCTTCAGTTCTCCAATATATATTTTTCATCTTCATTTTTTATTGATGATGATTTTCCTATTTCATTGAGCAAAAGGAAGCAAATGACCCCGTCAGTGTGTTCCCACCACTGTACTCATCTCCCTGTCCCGTGCATCTTTTTCCACCCCTTCACTTTCAGTTTATGTATGTCTTTATAGTCTTTGTGTATCTTCTTCTAATATCGTTGGGCTTTGTATTTTTTATTCAATCAGCCAGTCTACATTTTTAAATGAGGAATTTTAACCATTTACATTCAAGGTTATTATCATTATTCTTCTTCTTATTATTATTTGCGGTTTTTGGCTGAGGCTGGGTTTCAACCTGCCACCTCCAGCATACGGGGCTGGTGCCCTACTCCTTTGAGCCACAGGCACTGCCCGGGATTATTATTTTTTAATTCAAATTAATATGAAGGTACAGACGATTAGGTTATACTGTTTGTTAGATAAAGTCCAAGTTGTAGTTAAGCCCTATCACCAAGAATGTATGCCATATACATCATTTTTCTCTTTTTTGTCTGCCTATATTATTTCAGAAGACCTATATTTAAGTTCAGAAATTCTTCTACTTGGTCTAGTATATTGTCAAAGCTCTCAGTTGTATTTTTTTCATTTCATTCATTGATTTCTTCAGCTCTAGGATTTCTGGTGGATTTGTACGTGTGAGCGTGTATGAAAGAGAGAGAGGGAGAGAGAGAGAGACAGAGAGAGACAGAGAGAATGTACTCTCACTTTCCTCCTATTACGATGGTTATGCTCTTTGTTCTTCTAATGCAATTGTTTCACTGGTATACACATTCTACATTCCCTCACCTACTTAAAATCATTGCTCTGGAAATTTACTTTGTGCCTTACTTACTGCCAAATCACCCCTCCCCATATCATGATTTCCAAGTCATGCAAACAAGCTATTTCTCCAATTATTTTAAAAAGCAAAAGGAGAAACAAAGTACTCTTAATGCCTTCATGATTCTTAAAAATTATAAATGTAATGCCTGAATGTATTTATACTAAAAATTTGGAACAAAGTTTAATACACAATTATATATTTTTTCAAATCCTATTCTTACTCCCTGTCTCTTCAAGGGTCTCTTGATTCAGTTCTTCTCTTAATATCACCACTTTACCTTGTTACCATGTGCAAAACATTGGAACATGTTTCTATACTAATTTCATTCTGGTTCCACGTTGTCTTGAGCTCACTCTAGCTGGGACTTTAATATACACATTTTTCCACAGATAGCTCTTGTCAAGGTTACCAGTGACCTCTGTGTGGTTATTCCCATGACGATTCCAACGTCTCCTCTTATTTGATCTACGAGTGCTATTTAACAAAGTTGATTCCTTTCTTCATCTGGATGTGCCTCTGTCACACGGCTACCAAAATATTACACTCACTTCCTACTACAATTGTATTCCAATTTTCTTCATTAGATCCTTTCCACCTTCTTGCTTTTTGTTTCTTCTTTGACTTCTCTTAGATTGGTATTTGAGTTTCTGTTCTATGTCTCTCAATCATTCTTTCATATGTAATATTTTCACTTTATTCTTTTCATTATGATTTTTTAAAATTTCAGATTAATGTGTGGGTACAAATGATTAGGTTAAATTTTTTGTATTTGTTAGGTAAAGTTCGACTTCTCACTGAGCCCTTCCCCGGGGGGTGTCCTGTATATCCTTGCATTGTGCCTGCTGGGTGAGAGATTACTAATCTCCCTCCCTCCTCCCCTCCCTCTTTAATTTAACTGTGTTTTCTCTCCTGTGAGCTTATAGTTGTTAATGTATTGGTCTCATATTAGTATTGCATGCATTGGATAGTTGCTTTTCTATTCTTGTGATACTTTACCAAGAAGGATATGCTTTAACTCTATCCCAGTAAATACAAAAGATGTAAAGTCTCTATCTTTTTATGGTATATGTACACCACATTTAACCCATTTCTGAGTTGATAGGCACTTGGGCTGATTCCATGTCTTGGAGATTGTGAACTGAGCAGCAATAAAATAAAATAAATGTCCTTATGATAGAATAAGTTAGAATCTTCTTTTTTTTTTTTTTTTTTTGAGACAAAGTCTCACTATGTCATTCTCCGTAGAGTCCCAGGGCATCACAGCTCACAGCAACCTCCAACTCTTGGGCTTAAGCAATTCTCTTGCCTCAGCCTCTCAAGTGGCTGGGACTACAGGAGCCCATCACAATGCCCAGCTATTTTTTGTTGCAGTAGTCATTGTTGTTTAGCTGGCCTGGGCTGGGTACGAACCCACCACCCTTGGTGCATGTAGCCGGCATTGTAGCCGCTGTGCTAAGGTGCCGAGCCAGAATAATTTTTTTTCTTCGAGGAGATACGTAGCAATGGGATAGCAGGATGAAATGGAAACTGTACTTTTAGCTCTTTGGGGATTCTCCACACTTCTTTCCAACAATGTAGCATTAGTTTGCAGTCCCATCATCAGCGTAAGAGTTCCCCTTCTTTCCATCTCCACACCAGCATCTGCAACTTTAGAACTTTGTGATATAGGCTGTTCTCACTGGGTTAGGTGATATTACAGGGTGGTTTTGAATTGAATTTCTCTGATGATTAGGGATAATGAATATTTTTCATGTGTTTTTTTAGCCATTGGTCTGAGAACCTCAGAGAAGGTTCTGTTCATGTCTTTTGCTTACTTATAAATGGTATTGTTTGCTCTTTTCTCGTTGATTAATTTGAGTTCTCTGTAGATTCTAGTTATCAGCCCTTTGTCATATTTGTAACATGCAAATATCTTCTCCCACTCTGAAGGTTGTCTGTTTGCTTTAGTTGCTGTGCCCTTACCTGTGTAGAAGCTTTTTCGTTTGACCGAGTCTCATTTATGTATTTTTGGTTTTGCTGCAATTGTTAAGAGAGTCTTCTTCATAATGTCTTTTCCCAGGCCAATGTTGTCAAGAGTTTCTGCCACACTGTCTTCTAGAATTTTTAATTATTTCACAACTTACATGTAAATCTTTTATCTAGTGTTAGTCAATTTTTATAAGTGGTGAGAGGTGTGGGTCCAGTTTCAGTCTTCCACATGTAGATAATTTGTTCTCCCCAAACCATTTATTAAATAGGGATTCTTTTTCCCAGTGTATCTTTTGCTTGGTTTCTTGAAGATCAGACGGTGATATATAGGTTCATTTCCAGGATCTCTATTCTATCACGTGAATCTGTATCTGTGTTTTTGTGACGGTACCATGCTGTTTTGATCACTGCAAACTTGAAGCATAACCTGAAGTCTAGTAATGCCATGCCTCCAGATGTGTTTTTATTTCTTAGAATTGGATTAATTCTGATTTCCAGTTTATTTTAGAGTAGTAAGACTTTCTTCTTTAGCTATTTCTATTTTGCCATTAAGCTGATCTTTTGTTCCTTCCCAAGAATAAAAAGCATTGTACCATAGTTTTTATGATCTTTATTGATCTTCTTTTATCCTCCTTTATAACAGCTTGTGCCTGTAATATTTCCTCCAACATCTCCTGAAATGTTGATTGTCTAACTCTCTTCTTCATTTTGCTACATTGGTTCTGCTCATTTGGTGCCAATGCTCTTGTGTTTCTTTTTTCTTTTGGTTTGCTTTTATTCCATCGGAAGCCTTTAAAAAAACTATTTCGTTTCAGGTTTTCATCTTTCTTATTGAACTTTATTGACGTTTGACTAGGAATCAACCTATTTGTATATGCTTATTCTTATTTTGGGATATTGCCTGTGGTGAGTGGAGGAGAGGAGAGGTGTGCCAACAGCTCGCCCCTGGGAGGTGTTCCCCTGGGAGAAGGTTCTTCCCTCCTCACCACTGATGATTTGCGACTGGCCCTGCCTTGTGGGCTCCAGTGCCAAGACTTGTCTACATTAGCTTGTGAGCCAATTTGACGGCTGCACTCGGTTTGGCACAGTAGGAAGAGAAAAGAGATGCTGATTTTCCCAGCTTGCCTAAAGGCATTTTCTCAAACAATCCTCACAGAATCCCCAAAACTCCTTTTACATTGTAAGAACGTATTTCAAAACACTCCCAGCTCCAAGTCTCCTCTCCAGTGCTGCATCTTCATGAGATTTCCCTTCGTCTTACTATTTGCCAATCCAATCCTATCTGGTTTCTCTCTTGAAGAATAATTTAATATATATTTTCACAAATGTAACACTGTCTATTGATGTTTAGGTTTATTTTAGAATATATTTTTTTTCTATACCGTTCAAGGGGGTTTAGACAGAAGATGAAAAAGGTAGAAGTGAGTGTGAATACAACCAGAATCACGACCTGACTGCTTCTGGAGAAGAGAGACAGGAGGAGACCTAACACTTTCGAAAAGAAAGAAGTGAATTGTGAATTTATTGTAGACACTACACAGATCACAGTGCTGCCATTTACAAATCATTCTGTACATCTCAGGTGTAAATCAGTGATCCGGAAGAAAGTTTGGTTCTGCCTGTTTGTGTATTTACTAGGTTTAATCTTGCTCCACATCTATGAGTACATACTTCCAATTACGGAAGAGGAAAGATTTCCACTGCCTTCTGTCCTTAATCCAACCAGTCTGACCTCAGTAGCTTGCAATTCTGACTTGACTAGGCTGAGTCAAGGTACATTGGCATAAAAAGAAGAGCCGGGTACTGCGGATCTGTGAGTCTAATTTGCTGATCAGCACAGTTCTCAGAATGTAGGAGAGCTTCAGGAATTCTTAGTTGTAGCTTAAACGAATGTCTCAGTGTTTAAGCTCACGTATCAGTGTTTATTTCCTGTCTCCAGGGTCCTGCCCCAGGGGCAGGGTCCTTCAAGACCTGGGGAAAGGGCAGCAATTGACTGGGAAAAATGAAACTAAAGTGGCAAGAGACAAAGGGTCAGAACACACAGAATCGAGTTTTAGAGAATGGGCACAGGGATTCATGGCCAGCTTGAGGGGCTTCAACGAGTGACTCTGAGTGCTTTTTCCACCTAGCTTTTCTTGAAGGCTATTCTCTTATTTATCCAAGCAAGTAAGCTGAGGAAGGGAAGAAAAACAGCAGTTTCTCTGAGTATGCATGTTAGTTCTTATTCTATCTATAATCATTAACTTTAAGGGCCTGGGCAGCCTTAAGAAATGCAAAATCTGAGCCTTATGTGGGGGCAGCCTCCTTTTTGGGGTCACACACACAGATCCGTTGGGGGAGTTAGACCCCTCTAGTTGTCTGTGGAGCAGATGTGATGGCGTCAGTTGTCCTCTGAAAATCAGTGGAAGGAAGGAATTTTCCCCTATCTCCAGCCAGATGCATTTCTCTCCGTGGTTAGGGCATAAGCCCTCCTGCCCATATCTCAGGGCTCCAGTTGTTCCCTCGATCTCTCCCCTGCCCATTGTACGAATCTCCACAATAAGTATTTACTTCTGGAAGGTTGTGGACAGTCGGCTGGGCAGGGTTGGCCTGGTGAACATTCCTTCCCAGGCCTGGCACGCAGCTTCTGCTAAGGCCATTGTTCTTCAGAGTGCTCACAGACCCAGTGGGGTGTTTGTAAGCTGTATCCCTTACAGGCCAAGCTTCTAGTAAAAGCCAAAACTACCCAGACAGGTAATTCAACTATTATTTTTAAAAGCAAGCTATCTAAATTATTTTTATTCCAACTTGCTCAGCTTTCTTCTCTGTTTCCCCCCTTTCTGAGGGTATTTTCCCTTGCCAAGAGTGGGTCTTCCATCCCCATTCCCCCTGCACTGTCTGTGCTTTTATCACTCACACATCTACTGAGTGGCTGAGGAGGAGGAGGAGGTATAAATGAATACTATTTAGGGTTTCGTTGATGCATGAATTGTTGCTGTAATGGTATTTATTTAGCTCATAACTTTCTACAGATTGCCCAGAGATTTGGGTAAGTTTAAGATTCCCCAAAGGTTTCATAATTAGTGCTTTTATAGCACATTGAGAACAGAATTCAACTGATACCCATGTTGACATTTCATTTGTAATGTGAAAATCTGAGAGACAAATTCTCACAGAGAATGCAGAGTTTAATGCTCTGTCTTTTTATTTCATAATTTGTTAAATGTATCCGTTTTAACCAGTAATTTTCTCTATGTTTTGTTACAATGTACTGTGCTGGGCAAAACTCTCTAAAAGATTTTTAAAGTTTGTGTTGCGAAGCATTTAAGTTTTGCATCTGTTTTGTGTATAAGTTTTTTGACTTTTAAATGTTACCTGTAGTTTATAAATCGGAAATAATGGATTTATGGCCAAATTTTCCATGCATTAATAAGATCCCATAAAGCCTTAGAAATTTGAGACTGTCTAACTTAGCTCTGAACTAATAAATATTTTATGGTTCCACTGAGGTTATTTTTCAAGCATTACATTACTGGACCTACCCTTAGATTGTTTATTTCCTACCATATTTGTTTGTTTGTAGACTCACCCAAGAATGAGTATTCAATAAATATTTAATATATATTTAAAAATGAACAAATAAACTATAATGTGTTTGCAAATACTGTATATCAACTGTATATAATTGATACCCACACTATGCTAATAGCAAAGTATAATGTTTCATTCCACTTTTGCCCCTGGATTTTTAATTTTTAAAACAACAATGGCAACTGCAACAAAAAAAATAGGTATTGTGGCGGGTGCCTGTAGTCTCAGCCACTTGGAAGGCTGAGGCAGTATCATGTAAGCACGAGTTTGAGGTTGCTGTGAGCTGTCATGCCAAGGCGTTCTACCCAGGGTGACAGCTTGAGACTCTGTCTCAAAAAAAAAAAAAAAATATGGATGGAGGACTTCAATGGACATTTATTCAATGAACACAATACAAATGGCCAACAGGTACTAGAAAAGGTGCTCAACTTCACTAACCATGAAGTGAAGATAAACAAATTAAAACCACAGTGAGGTATTAGCTGACATCTGCTAAGATGGTTATTTTCAAAAATACAAGACAAGTATTGATCAGGGTCGGGGGAAGAGGACCCCTTTGTACACTGCAGGTTGAAATGTGAATTGGTATGACCACTATAGAAAACTGTATGGAGGGTGGCTCCTGTGGCTCAGTGGGCAGGGCACTGGCTCCATTTATGGAGGGTGGCAGGTTCGAGCCCAGCCTTGACTAAACTGCAACAAAAAATAGCCGGGCGTTGTGGTGGCTGCCTGTAATCCCAGCTACTCGGAAGGCTGAGGCAAGAGAATTGCCTAAGTCCAGGAGTTGGAAGTTGCTGAGAGCTATGTGATGCCACAGCACTCTACTGAGGGTGATAAAGTGAGACTCTGTCTCTTAAAAAAAAAAGAAAATTGTACGGAGGCTCATCACCTGTAGCTCAAGCAGCTAGGGCACCAGACACATACAGCTGAGCTGGTGGGTTCAAATCCAGCCTTGGCCAAACAATGACAACTACAACCAAAATACAGCCTGACTTTGTGGCAGGCACCTGTGGTCCCAGCTATTTGGGAGGTAGAGGCAAGAGAATTGCTTAAGTACAAGAGTTTCAGGTTGCTGTGAGCTGTGACTCCACAGCACTCTACTCAGGACGACAGCTTGAGACGCCCCCCACTCCCCAAAAAAAAGAAAAGAAAAGAAAAGAAAATGGTAGGGAAGACCTCAGAAAATTAAAAATTAGGCTCGGCGCCTATGGCTCAACGGGCTAAGGCACCAGCCACGTACACCTGAGCTGGCGGGTTCGAATCCAGCCTGGGCCTGCCAAACAACAATGATGGTTGTAACCAAAAAATAGCTGGGCATTTTGGTGGGTGCCTGTAGTCCCAGCTACTTGGGAGGTGGAGGCAGGAGAATCACTTGAGCCCAGGAGTGGAGGTTGCTGTGAGCTGTGATGCCACAGCACTCTACCCAGGGCGACAATTTGAGGCTCTGTCTAAAAAAAAAATAATCCCAATGCTATGTTGTTGAAAGATATAGTCCAGTGTTAATACTATGTAAAAACATGTGGATGATACTGGAAGGTATCTCTGAATCTCCTGATAGAGTTATGTGGGGGAATTAAAGAGAGGAGTATTAGGACAGGTTTGGTGGTAAAAAGGATCTTTGCCTTTATCTGTAGTGTTAGGGGGAAAGGGCAGGTTGTACATTTCTTAATTTTAACAATGTGCTTCTAAAGTTCTTCCATCAGGCAAGAGGAATAGCCTGAGTTGGAGCCTCGGTAGGACTAACAAGGCTGGCCCACATTGGACCGGCCTTCCCAGTGCTCCCCAAGAAGCCAGGATCCTTGCGAGTCAAACACTGGGAGGACCACGGTTCCTTCTGTCCACACTCTTGCACCAGCCAGTCACCAGTAACACGTTCTGTTTTAAGATTATCAAAAGTGAGGGTGGCACCTCAGGCTCAAAGGAGTAGTGTGCCAGCCCCATATACCGGAAGTGGCAGGTTCAAACCCAGCCCCAGCCCAAAACTAAAAAAAAAAAGATGATCCAAAGTGTGTTTTAAGATATAAGACCGCAAATTAGCACAACCTCTGTGGAAAACAGCATGAAAACTCTTCAAAAAAATAAAAATAAACCTACCATGCTCTCCAGCAATCCCACTACTGGGTATCTACCCACAGGAGAAGTCATTTTATCAAAAAGACACATGCATCCATGCGGTCATCACAGCACAGTTCACGATTACTAAGATGTGGAACCAACACAAGTGCCCATCAATTCCTGAGTGATAAAAAAATGTAGGATGTATGTATATTTAAATACATGCACACACGTATATATGCACCCACAAACCAGGGAGTATTACTCAGTTACAGAAAGGAGTAAAGTAGTGTCTTTCACAGCAACTTGGATGGAACTGGAGACCATTGTCTTTTTTTTTTTTTTTTTTTTTGAGACAGAACCTCAAGCTGTCGCCCTGGATAGAGTGCTGTGGCATCACAGCTCACGGCAACCTCCAATTCCTGGGCTCAAGCGAGTCTCCTGCCTCCGCTTCCCAATTAGCTGGGCCTACAGGCACCCGCCACAACGCCCGGCCATTTTTTGGTTGCAGCCGTCATTGTTGTTTGGCGGGCCCGGGCTGGATTCGAACCCGCCAGCTCAGGTGTACGTGGCTGGTGCCTTAGCCCTTTGAGCCACAGGTACCGAGCCTTGCCCAGTACTTTTAGCTGCCTATTTGCTTGTTGCTCCCTCAGCAAGTACAATGATACTCTCCCCACTCCCAAATCAATCACTTATTTTTGGTGGGGGTACAGAATCTCACTTTGTCTCCCTTGGTAGAGTGGCATCATAGCTCACAGCAACCTTAAACTCTTGTGCTTAAGCGATTCTCTTGCCTCAGCCTCCTGAGTAGCTGGGACTATAGGCACCTGCCACAACGCCCAGCTGTTTTTAGAGATGAGGTCTTGCTCTGGCTCAGGCTGGTCTCAAACTTGTGAGCTCAGGCAGTTCACCCACGTTGGCCTCCCAGAGTGCTAGACATGAGCCACCAAACTGGCCCAATCACTTCTTAACCATCCTTCAAGACTCCACCAGTGAAGCCTGCTCTGAAGGTCTTTCCCAATGTCTTCAGTCGAAGTTAAATGGACCCTTTTCACTTCTCATTCATGATGATTGACAAATGGACAACCTGGCCATCACATGCTTTGAAATTAGTTGAATTTGAAACTATTCATTGGAAACAGGGACATTGCAACATTTCCTCAGACTGAGAATCAAGAAGATAGGCCAGGCACAGTGGCTCATGCCTGTATTCATACCACTCTGGGAGGCTGAGGCAGGTGGATCACTTGAGCTCATGAGTTCAAGACCAGCCTGAGCAAAAGCGAGACCCCTGTCTCTACAAAAAATAGAAAAACTCAGGCAAGAGGATTCTTTGAGCCCAAGTGTTGGAAGGTGCTGTGGGCTATAACGTCATGGCACTCTACCCAGGGTGACAGCTTGAGACTCTCGTCTAAAAAAACAAAAAACAAAAAAAAATCAAGAAGGTAAATGAATTCAGTGTGCTTCCTTGTAAGTCTTCATGCCTCCTTGGTGACCATAATTATACAGTCCTTTTGAATGTTCCATGAGGTCTCATCCCTAATGACTACAGAGATACTTACGTGAAGGCTCAAATGAGAAAAGAAAGGTAATAGTCTGTAGAATCTGTTTCATTGACCAGTTCTGTGGCAAGCTGCTTAACCTCTGCTTGCCCATTCATAAAATGACAGGGACCCCTTCCACTTTACTTTCCCAGGGCCTTTTTGATGCTTAAAGAAGAGTATCACAATAGTAAGAGACTTCAATAGGGCACATTCTGCCTCTATGCTATAATTAGACTGTGCTTCCATGAGTTTTATTTTGTTTCTCTAATCAAGATACTTCTGGAAACAATTTATTACATGGACTCTAGTTACTGAAAACATATGCTTATCTGCTTTTTATACTTTCTGTGTGAATTAATCTAAACATATGCCAGATTGTCTTTTGAATTCCTAAATGACATGTTTAATTTATTAGACTTTATTTGAAGATTGACTCCTTGGTAGTTGTATTTTTAAAATACCAATAATGAACTCCTGATGTCATCTTATCTGTTCTTTTGTGAGGGTGATCTCTCTCTTTCTTCATTACTTTAGTTCATAATCTGTCAGCCTTATCGTCAGTGGTAAACAGGGTAGTCACTCTTCTTGGCTTATACTCTAAAAGGGAGGCAACATCACTGGGTTTGGTAGCTCACCCTTATAATCCCAGCACTTGGGAAGCCAAAGTGGGTGGACTGCCTGAGCTCACAAGTTTGAGACTAGCCTGAACCAGAGTGAGACCCCATTTCTAAAAAATCGCCAGGCATTGTGGTGGGCTTTACATCCTAGCTACTTGGAAGGCTGAGGCAAGAGGATCACTTGAACCCAAGAGTTTGAGGTTTCTGTGAGCCATGATGCTACCGCACTCTACCAAGGGTGACCAAGTGAGACTCTGTCTAAAATTAATAAATAAACAAATGATAAAAGAGAGGCAACCTGTGATTGGCTCTGGATGAGCAGAATTAGCAGTATGATTGTCTGTTAGGTACAGACTATATTTTACTAAAGTGTTAAGAAGTCAGTTAAATTCCTATCACAGTAATTTGATAGCAGTAGTAGCTGCTGCCATTGTGAATGTCTATGAAAGAGTACTAATAGGCACGCGTGGTACAGCAAAAGACCCTGCATCGTGGAGGCAGAAGTTAGGGTTTTATGTCCTGGCTCTCCCACTCACTAACTGTAGGACCTGAATAAGTCACTTCAGATCAATCATCTGACCTATAAAAATGAAATATTTGTGGCTTGGCGCCTGTGGCTCAACGGGCTAAGGCGCCAGCCACGTACACCTGAGCTGGCGGGTTCGAATCCAGCCCCAGAACCCGCCAAACAACAATGACGGCTGCAACCAAAAACATGGCCGGGCGTTGTGGCGGGCACCTGTAGTCCCAGCTACTTGGGAGGCAGAGGCAAGAGACTTGCTTGAGCCCAGGAATTGGAGGTTGCTATGAGCTGTGATGCCATGGCACTCTATCCAGGGTGACCGCTTGAAGCTCTGTCTCAAAAAAAAAAAAAAAAAAAAAGAAAGAAATATTTGTATTCT
>CAUYON010083082.1:0-12795 GCA_963573935.1 Arctocebus calabarensis
GCAGAAGAGGAAGGGCTTTAACTGGTAGAGGTTCGGCTCCCCACCCCCAGGATCCTGCAGGAGAATCTCATCTGCATGGGCTTGGATCAGTCCTGGGGGTCCCAGTCATGCTGCTAACAGGTACACCAAGAGTGGCCCAGACGGGAGCCAGGAGGGACCCTGGCCCTTGCCCCCAGTCCTGTTCCCACATCCCTGGCAGTACTACCTTGAGGCCCATGTTCTCAGTTCCTGGGACTGAAAACTGTAGCTGTCTGGCCAGCCCTAAGGCAGAGCAGCCCAGCCTCCTACCATCTGCCCTCCGCAGCTGCCCACTGGAGCCAGGACCCAAATGAAGTTCTCTGGCTGCCTCACCCCAGGATGAGGCTGGCTGGTGGCTGCCATGTGCCCCTGCATTTGCCCATAGCCAGGGCTCAATGGTGTGCTGCTTTGTGCCAAGTATCCTGCTGGCTCTTCTCACTAACCCCAACCCCATCTACCCTGGGCCCCTTGTCAGCCTGCTGACCCTATGCACAGATCTCAGGGTGCCTCTGAGGGACAAGAAGCTTCTGGGCTGGAGGAGAGCAGAGGGGCCAGTCAGGGTCCTCCTTGGATCTAATACACAGATGTGGCCCTTTCCAACTCTGGTCTCACCGTCTGAGTGACTGCATCCCTGGCTCCAGCCTCTTCCTTGGCCATCCAGGAAGGGAAGAGGAGGGCCATCCTTGTACAACGTGGTTGGCCTGGGGCCAGGAGGCCACACCCCCTGCAGGGAGAAATGAGCCTCAGGGGTCCCTGCCTTCAGAGTCCCCCACTGCAGGGAGCTCCCCCTGTACCCAGGGGCCAGTCTGCTGTGGCTTTAGCTGGGCCTGTGCTGGCCCAAAGACTGGCCTTCAGCAGAGTGTTCCTGACCCTGCTTTCTTGCCCTTCCTGCCAGCAGTGGGTGGCTCAGGCGCTGCAGCTTCCCACCTACCCCCACCTACCCCCAGGCTCTTGCTGCGTGAAAGGGCCTCCATGCACTTTATTTGCAGTCTGTTTCTAAGCAGCACTTCTACAAATTCAGACACCGGAATGACTTCTTTTCTGTGTGTGATTAACTCTACCATCAGCACAGGCTGGTCGGAAGAATGTTCTTATTTCTGGAATTGTCATGTTTTATTGTTTGTCTAAGTTTTTAAAAAAGTCCTTGATTTCATACACTGAACCCCCCACTGGAGGTCTCCTGTGTCTGGTGGGTGTGATGTAATGGCCTGGGAGGAGAGAGGCCCAGCGGTGAGGTCACTAGCTCTGATGGCCAGGAGCAGGCTTAGAGAAACCTCAGAGGGCTAGGGGTGGGAGGGCTGTGTCAGGGAACACATTGCCTGTTCAGAAGCTGAACCAAGACCTGAATCAACCCAGAACACTGTCCCAGGATAAGCAAGCAGCAACCTAGCCTGGCCCAAGAGGTGGCAGTTTGTCCCCTTCACAACCTTTGTTCAAATGATCTAAAACATAAATTTTTTATTCCATTTTATAGCCTAGTGTTCCAGAGTGCTGAATTCACTTGAATCCCCAGGGCAAGCGAGGGTGAAGTAAAGTGAAACAGATGGTCTGTGGGTCATTTTGTGTATCCTTGAGAGCTCTCTCCCTGTCTGGGGCCTCTCCCACTGACCCTGACATCCAGGAGGCTGTTGGAGTCTTTTTTTTTTTTTTTAAGAAACAGAGTTCTACTCTGTCGCCCTGGGTAGACTGCTGTGGCATCACAGCTCACAACATCCTCCAGCTCTTGGGCTTAGGCAATTCTCTTGCCTTAGCCTCCCGAGCTGTTGGAGTCTTGAAGAAGATAAATCATGGGATCCAGAAGCCCATTTCCTTTTATCCCAGCTTGGACCCCACCTCTTTCCCATCAGAGCTCTTCTCCCAGTGGGTCTAAGGATGGTGGGATAGCAAAGGAGGAACATGACCCTGCCCTTTTTTGGATGGGGTCCAGGAAACAGATAAGAAATTTAGGGATTGAGTGTCAGATCTGGGGTCACTCTGAGATGGGCCTACCTATCTTCTCTCCCTCCCATCCCCAGAGACTGATTGGAACCTAAGCAACTGTGTCAGGAGAGAACAAGCTAACTACTCAGTTCCTGGGGGCACTGGAGCAAGTAAGAAAATGGGAAATGAGGCTGGGCACAGTTTCTCACACCTGTAATCCTAGCACTCAGGGAGGCTGAGGTGGGTGGTATGCTTGAGCTCAGGAGTTTGATACCAGCCTGAGCAAGAGTGAGACACTGTCTGTACTAAAAATAGAAAAAAAAAACTAGCTGGATATTGTGGCAGGCTCCTGTAGTTCTAGCTACTTGGGAGGCTGAGGCAAGAGGATTGCTTGAGCCCAGGAGTTTGAGGTTGCTATGAGCTAAAGTGATACCATAGCACTCTACACAGAGCGAGACTCTGTCTCAAAAAAAAAAATTGGAAATGTAAAGAGTGGGTAAACACCCATCCTACTTCTACTCTACCCCACCCACAAGGGAAACTACTGGGTTTTGGGTGAATTTTCACTTTGCATGCATGTTTGTGTGTGTAAAATGAGAAACATTCTAATTTGAAACCCGCTTACACCGCTTCATGTTTATCTTACTGTATTTTTTTCTACATCCTAAACTACCTAGTATCTCCTTTACAAAGTTTTTATCATGTATTCTCCAATGCCTCTTTGTGTTTTCCTTTGTTGTTGCTTGGGGGTGTTGGTTTGCTTTTTTTATTATTTGTGTTTATACATAATACAGTGACAGATGTCACTGTGGATAAATGCTATAGCATGGTCATGATCAATTTCTTACTCTATGATTCTAGACGTGGGCCAAAGAATATGCATGGTACAGGGCTCTTGATACCCTCCAGAATTGTGATACCAAGTTACTCTACTTCATCCAGTCAGGAATCAGTCCTGTGAGATAATGGTGGCAATTCTGGATAACAACAGATTTTTAAACAATTGTTACTGCTTCCATTGCCTTAGGCTGGGTGCACTTATCTGTCTTCATGATCAATAAGATGTTTAATTTAACCAGTAACTTCCCTAAGATATTTCCTTCTTCATTGTCTCTAATTTATGGCTAGAATTAAATTTGTTCCTAGGACAGAAAACTTGATCCTTTCCTTTTCTCCTTCCCTTTACCTGTATTGGAGTCTCACAACAGGTTTGTAAATCTTTCAACTTGATCAGATAAAATAGTCTATTTTGATCTTTTATTTTGCTATCCTTTATTGTATTTATTTTTTGAGACCCTGTCGCCATGGGTGGAGTGCTATAGTATCATAGCTCACAGCAACTGCAAACTCTTGGGCTCAAGAGATCCTCTTGCCTCAGCCTTCTGAGTAGCTGGGCTACAGCTGTGTGCCACAACACTCTGCTAGTTTTTCTATTTTTAGTAGAGATGGAGTCTCTTGCTGAGACTGGTCTTGAACCCCTGAGCTCAAGTGATGTACCCACCTTGGCCTCCCAAAATGCTAAGACTACAGGTGGGAGTCACTGTACCTAGCCTCATTTTTTTTTTTTTTTGAGACAGAGTCTCACTTGATTACCCTGGGTAGAGTTCTGGGCCTCATCCTAGCTCATAGCAACCTCAAACTCCTGGGCTCAAGTAATCGTCTTTGCCTCAGCCTCCCCAATAGCTGGGACTACAGGCTTCTGCCACCATACTTGGATAGTTTTTTCTATTTTTAGTAGAGATGGGGTCTCACTCTTGCTAAGACTGGTCTCAAACTTCTGAGCTCAAGAAATCCACTTGCCTTGGCCTCCTCAGAGTGCTAGGATGACAGGCTTGAGCCACCACACCAGGCAGAAACCAGAATTTCTTGACCAGCCATGTCCACCCTCTCCTGACAGTGAGTCCTCAAATCTTGGGTTGAAACAGCTTCACCACCAAGACTCTCTATCCCTGAGTCTGTACTGTGCTTTGTGCAGTGTCTGCATTTCTGTCAAAAATCCCAAGGGATGAGTACAATAAAATACAAATGCACACAAAATATACTCCTATGCCCCTTCAGTTAAACTGAACAACATTAGAACAAATGAAACATCCTCAAAGCCACTATAGAGGAAAGACAAATTACCCCCCAAAATTATACCAACCAAATTGATGCCAAATATTATGCACAATAATGGGTGCCAGAAGAAAATGTATCAGTAAGGGTTCAGTTGCAGAAAACAGAAATCATTGTAGCTATATTAAACCGGAGCTAAATTCAGCCACGGACCAGGTGCTTACAAAATTATTTCAAAGGCTGAAAGAGTGATACTTAGGCTGGGCCTCTAAAAATCACTCACAGGATACCACAATAGAATTGACCCACCAAGGGAGGTAACACTCACATTCAATTAAAGTGGTAGGAAATCAGAAGCCCAGCAATGAAGCTGTTGACTTAAAGAGCACACCTTGAGCTGGGCAGGGTGGCTCACATATGCAATCCTGGCACTTTAGGAGGCTGAGTCCAGTGTATTGCTTGAGCTCAGGAGTTTAAGACCAGCCTGAGCAAGAACAGGACCCCATCTCTACTCAAAATAGAAAAACTAGCAGGGCGTTGTGGCAGGCACCTGTAGTCTCAGCTACTCAAGAGGCTGAGACAAGAGGATCTTAGATTACTGTAAGCTTTGATGACAAGACAGAACTCTAACCAGGACAATAGAGAGTGAGACTCTGTTTCTAAATAAAATAAATAAATAAATAAATAAATAAACACAACACCCCATAGCTAAGATGCTTGACTCAGAAAGCTGCTGTTATATCACAACCACCTTTTGGCACTTATGGAGGTAGTAACAAAACAAAAGATCACTGCATCAGGAAAACACAAAGTCTGCATGACTATACTCAAGAGCAGAAAGACCCAAAGAAGTTGGAAATTGGCTATTGCTTCTCATGCATTATCTCAGTTTCATCCAAGGTTATCTAACTAGTGGGATTTAATTCATATCCAGAACCCTTTGTGCTCTCAATCTGTACTCACACTCATAAAGAAAAGGAAAAGTGAGAGGGTAAGTGTAGGAAGAAGAGGAAGAGAAAGGTTTTGTATGTAATTTGCATTACAAGCTGGAACTAAAATTCAAGATAGAAATAATGTGAGATTTGTGGAGACAAAGCACTAAGGAAAGACAACACATGCTAAGGTTTTTGTTTTGTTGTGAAGAATAGTGCTGCTGAATAACTTTATAATGTGTTTGAAAAAAATATAATTATAAGTATATGTTCAAAACATAAGGGTAGGAGGATTCTGGGAAGTTGGTGGAGTTGGAAACACCAGGGATCAGTCTCCAACTTAAATAACAATTTCTCTGGCAGACACTGATGTCTGTCTAGACTATATTGAATACTTGGAATTTCCATGGGATGGCTTGGAGGTAAAATGTGATTAATTTTGATCAATTTCAGCTCTTAGCATGGTAGCAGCTACCCATCCTCCAGCCCCAATCCTGTGGTAGGCAGCTGTACACATGTTTTTTTGTTTTTTTATTAAGTCATATACCCATAGATCATGAATACATTTATGCATTTATGGGGTACAATGTGTTGTTTTTTTATACAATCTGACATGGTTACATCAAACCAATCAACATAGCCTTCACCTCATTTACTTGATTATTGTGTTAAGACATTTATGTTCTACACTTGACAGATTTGACTTGTACCCTTGCAATATGCTCCATAGGTGTCGTCCTACCTTTTACCCTCCCTCTATCAAACCTCCCCTCTCCCCTCCCTTCCCACTCCTTTTCGCTCCTTCATCATGGGCTATAGTTGTGTTCTATCTTTCATAAGAAACTGTGAGTAAATATAAGTCAGATTCATAGAAGTACTGAGTACATTGGATACTTTTTCCTCCATTCTTGAGATACTTTACTCACGAAAATAGGTTCCAGGTATTTCCATGTAAACATAAAAGAGGTAAAGGCTCCATCTTTTTTAAAGCTGCATAGTATTCCATTGTACACATACATATATCACAATTTATTAATCCATTCATGGGTCGATGGGCACTTGGGCTTCTTCCATGATTTGGCTATTATGAATTGAGCTGCAATGAACAATCTGGTACAAATATCTTTTTTGCAAAGTTATTTTTGGTCTTTTGGATATACACCTCATAGAGGAATTGCAGGATCCAATGGCAGGTCAATTTTTAGATTCCCAAGTGTTCTCCAAACTTCTTTACAAAAGGAACATATTAGTTTACATTCCCACCAGCAGTGGAGAAGTGTTCCCTTTTCTCCACATCCACGCCAACATCTGTAGTCTTGGAATTTTGTTATGTGGGCTACTCTTACTGGGGTTAGATGGTATCTCAAAGTGGTTCTGATTTGCATTTCTCTGATGATTAAAGATGACGAGCATTTTTTCATGTGTCTGTACACATGTTAATGACACAGCTTCCGTGTAGCTTACAGAAGCCAGATTGGGCAAAATGGAGCTTGTCCTCCATAAGTTGCAGATATATATTCTGATGGCTACTTCTGATAACAGATGTGCAGATAAAGAGGTGGGTGGCTATTGTTGTTGCACTTCTCCCCATTGTTACAAGCTCCTCTGCCTCTAGCTGAAGTAACTTATAGAGGACTAAAGGGTTATTACCATTTATCCTTTCCTCCCTTCATTTTTCTCTTTCCCTTTTTAGGAGCCACACATTAAGGACTAAGACATTTAAAAACAACTGCAGATATAGGGGAAATTAGAAAGTGACCACACATGCCCATTGGAAAGTTCAAGCTCAGAACAGATCTGAAAAGATCCTAAGTTTATACCAGGGACTGATATTTGGCTCAGAAACAATCTACAACAATAAAAAAGAACAACAATAAATAAAAAACAATAACAAAAATAGCAAATGCTGAGGAAAGAGAAGAATCTGATTTCCAAAGTTCCAACATTATTAGATTCAATTGTCAAGTTTTCAACAAAAATCCCACAAGGCATTACAAAAACAGGAAGTTATGGTACGATCAAAGGAAAAGAAATCAACAAAAACATCCGTAATTTAGTAGATATAGTTATAGATCTACTAAACAAAGACTTTAACTCTTAAAAATGTTCAAAGAACTAAAGGAAGATGTGGGTAAAGTCAAGAAAACAATGTATGAACAAAATAGGTAAAGGACGAAAATAGTTCTCCAATGAATGTAGAAATGGCCAATAACTGCAGGAAAATATGGTCAAAATCAGTAATCACTAGAAAAATGCAAATCAAAATTACAATGACACACCACCTCATACCCACTGTCAGGACTATTATCAGAGAAATGGAAAATAACAATATTGGCAAGGATATGGAGAAACTGGAATACACACACACACACACACACACGGTGGAACATTATTTAGGTTTAAAGGAAATCATGATATATGTTACAATGTGGATGACCTTGAGGGCCTTATGCTAAGTGAAATAAACTGGTTATAAAAGGCCACATACTATATGATTCTACTTATGTGAGGTACATAGAGTAATCAGAATCACAGAAACAGAAAATGGAGTGGTTGACAGGAGCAGAGAGGAATGGGAATTTATCATTTAATGGGTTCAGAGTTCCAATTTTACAAGATGAAAAGAGTTCTGGAGATGAATAGCAATGACGGTTGCAAAATTGTGAATGCATTTAATACCATTAAACAATATACTTAAAATGGTCAAAGTGGTAAGTTTTACATTATGTATATTTCAACAATGATAAAAAATGATAAAAATGAAGGACCAGGGATCCTTGGAGAAATGACTGATAAAATGGCATTTTAAAATTCTGATAAAACAAATTAAATAACCACACATTAAACATGTTTATACTCAACACATATTTATAAGGAAGACATACAAACTTTTATGCATAACAGCAGTGAAATAACAAGGCAGAACCTACTAAAGATGTAAGTAGTGATAGATGAAACCACAATTATGATGAGAGATTTCGAACACGTGAATTAATAACAACATCCATAATCAAAAGGACAAGAACAACAGGTACAATGTATTAGACCCTAATTAGGTTCTAGGTCTTTTCATCATCTTTAATTTTTAAGACTTATTTCAGGCAGCATGCCAGAATTGGCCCAAAGCTGTAGTTTGCCAACCCCTACTTAGATCATTGTTTTCTTTTCTTCATTGCATGTATCCCTAAATGAGCTGAGGAGTATCTAATGGCAGCACATTTGCAACTCATTCTTGGAATGCCAATTGGAAACTATACCATAGAACACTGAAGCCCCAGAAATCAAGAGTGGCAGGTCCGTGTTTCTTTAGGCCAATCTTTTCTCACCTACGGAAAATATAGTTTTAACCCATCCCACTGCTTCTTGCTCTCCGAATCCTAGTATACCACTTAGGAAGACCAGTATGACATCTCAATGAAGGTGAGATGATCAAAGACCCCACATTTGAAATTATGGCAATGAGCCTCAAAGCTGACATATACCTGAGACAAAACGTTCAAAGTGTACCACTGCAGGGCCAGCCTTATGAAAGCAAACAGATTCTAGACTTTGCTATTTAAAAGGACAGAGCAACAGCTTCTTTTGGTGACCAGGAGCTGAAGTGAATGAATTCACCTGATCAGGCTAACCATAATCCCATTGTTACCCTCAAAGAACATTCTTCCGCATCAACCAAACTGGACTTTGTCATTTTATTATTATTTTTTTTAAGACAGAGTCTCATTATATTGCCCTTGGTAGAGTGCCGTGGCATCACAGCTCACGGCATCCTCAAACTCTTGGGTTTAAGCAATTCTCTTGCCTTAACCAGCCAAGTAGCTGGGACTACAGGCAACTACCACAATGCACAGCTATTTTTTATTGCAGTTGTCATTGTTGTTTAGCTGGTGTGGGCCGGGCTTGAACATGCCAACCTTGGTGTCTGTGGCTTGCACTGTAACCACTGTGCTACCAGGAGTATTAAATAGAGAGGCTGAGCCCAAACAGGAGAATTAAATAGAGAGGCAGTGGAATCCATAGCCTATGCATCTCTCAAGTCCAATGGTGAACTTCTCTGCAATTCCTGTAAGGGGTGGAGCTGCTTTTGAATGATGACTTTCACAGGAACCTGGAGCTCCCACAGTTCCTATGTGTCCCTTTCTATACTAGAGCTACTGTTGCATGGGTCAGGAAGCCACTGAGGTAGGACATGTATAAATGCAAGTTCCATTAAGACCTAGAATTTTGGTTTTTTGGTTTAAGGCTGTTCCTCTAGTGCCTGGCACATAAAAAGGAATCAGTATTTGTGTGAAAGCCTAAACTCGACAGGACGTTCACTCCTACTATGAGTCTATAAAGTGGGAAACCAACCACAAGTTGGTTGAAAGGTCCCACCACACTTTTAAAACAAACTCAGAACCAACTTTGTTTATCCACTAATCAGGGGATTATGGTAGAATTATGAATCCCAGAGCTGGGGATGAGCTCCCAACCACTTATCAGTGATGCCTAAAGTTGTGAATATATCTTTCCCTAGGTCATGGTTACCTGGTTAAAAGCTCTGTTAAAGAAAGAAAGAAAAATTTTCAGGGGACATACTTTAGGGTTTTAGTACCATCATGCCCCATAAGTAAGCAGCTCTCCCTTCCATCAAGGAGCTCTGGTTTGGGGTTGGGCGCATTGGCTCATGCCTGTAATCCTAGCATTCTGGGAAGCAGAATGCCTATCTGAGATAGGCAGATTGCTTGTGCTCAGAGTTCAAGACCAGCCTGAGCAAGAGTGAGACCCCATCTCTGCTAAAAACAGGAAAACCACCTGGGCATCAGTGTGGGTACCTGTTAGTCCCAGCTATTCAGAAGACTGAGGCTGAGGTAAGAGGATCACTCAAGAGCCTGAAGTTGCTGTGAGCTATGATGATGCCATAGTACTCTAGCCATGGCAACAGAGTGAGACACTAGCTCAAAAAAAAAAAAAAGAAAAAAAAGAAGGAGCTCTGGTTTGCCCGCTAAATTATGTATGGACTTTGGCTGCACCTCTCCAACAAAGTAGATCATTAGCCATTTTGAAACTTACATGCATAGATCTGGAGATATTTTTGGAAAAATAAATAAATAAATAAAATAAAGAAAGAGAAACAATTGAGGTCTTAATGGGTTGCTCAACAATTTTATTCCTAGAAAATGAGTGATGAATTAAATGCCACTAAACATTATTGTTGGCCAGATCACTAATTCACTGAATTTAATAACATTTAATCTATCACAAGGATGTACCAGGCACTCTTCTGAACGCTTGGTGAGGTGTTAATGAAAAAATAGGGGGAAAAAATCTGACCCTTGTGGAGTTTACATTCTTGCATCAGAAAAAGGGATATAGGTGAGCAATAAATACAACAATTTAGCCAATTTTATAGGTAACAGGAGATGAAAAATGCTATGAAAAAATAGAAATAGAACAGGCAGCATAAGGTTAACTCAAAATTGAAGATAAATTATAACTTTAAATTACACCCATTAACTTTGCTTGGTGACTTGGAGATGGTCACTTTGAGGTCGTCTCAGGGCTCTCTCATTCCCAAATCCACTCCTTGTAATAAAAAATAAGGAATTTAAATTTAATTACAGGGTTATTATAAAGGACTTCCTACAGTAACTAGCTAGCTATAGCATATCTTTTAATTGATAAGGCACTTTCCTAATGTGAAGTCCCTAAGTGGTCCCAAGTGAACCAGACAGTATCTTAATTGGATTTACCAGAAAATTAATATTTAAAATATTGTTTAGGGTTACCAAATTAAGTTTTTCAATTCATCTATGCCTTTTATTGCCCATAAAAGAAAAGATGAATAGGAAACATATTTTTTTGAGGGGGATAGAGTCTTACTCTGTCGCCCAGGCTAGAATGCTGTGGCATCAGCCTAGCTCACAGCAACCTTAACTTCCTGGGTTCAAGTGATTCCCCTGCCTCAGCCTCCCAAGTAGCTGGGACTACAGGTGCCCATCACAACATCGGCTAATTTTTTCCATTTTTAGCAGAGATGGAGTCTCACTCTTGCTCAGTCTGGTCCTGAACTCCTGAGTTTTAAGGAATTCACCCACCTTGGCCTCCCAGAGTGCTAGAATTATAGGTGTGAACCACTGTGCCTGGCCCATAAAACAAATCTTAACTAATTTAGGAAGATGGAAATCATGCCAAGTATTCTTTCTGACCACATTGTATGAAACTAGATATCAATAATAAGAGAAATTTCAAAAATTTCACAAATATGTAGAAATTAAGCACCATATTGCTTAACAACCAATGGGTCAAAGCAGAAATAACAACAAAACTTAAAAATATCTTAAGACAAACAAAAACGGAAACATAACACACCAAAATTTAGGCACAAAAGCAGTTCTAAGAGGGAGAAGGCAATAAACGTCTATATTAAAAAGAGAGAAAGATATGAAACAAACAACCTACTTTATACCTCAAGAAACTAAAATCAAAAACATAAGAATCTAAACCCAGAGTTATCCGAAGGAAAGAATAATAAAGATCAGAGCATAAATAAATCAAACAAAAAATAGAAAAACTATAGAGTGAATTGGAAGAATTAATATGGCTATAGTGTCTATACTAGCCCAAAGGATAATATAATTCAATGCAATCCATATCAAAATTCCAATGACATTTCTCACAAAATAGAAAAAACAATTCTGAAACTAACATGGAACTCAAATAGACAAAACAATCCTGAAAAGGAAAAATACAGTTGGAGGCATTTACTTTCTGATTTCAAATTATACTGTCAAGAAATAGTAATCCAGGCTCGGCGCCTATGGCTCAACGGGCTAAGGTGCCAGCCATGTACACCTGAGCTGGCGGGTTCGAATCCAGCCCGGGCCCACCAAACAACAATGACGGCTGCAACCAAAAAGTGGCCGGGCGTTGTGGCAGGTGCCTGTAGTCCCAGCTACTTGGGAGGCAGAGGCAGGAGACTTGATTGAGCCTAGGAATTGGAGGTTACTGTGAGCTGTGATGCCATGGCATTCTATCCAGGGTGACAGCTTGAGGCTATGTCTCAAAAAAAAAGAAAAAGAAAAAGAAAAAAAAGAAATGGTAATCCAAATAATATGATACCAGCATAAAAACAGACATATAGTCCAATGGAACAGCATAGAGAACCTGGAAATAAACTCATGTACATATAGTCAACTAATTTCTAAAAATGTACCAAGAATACAGAATGGGAAAATGAAAGGCCATTTAAAAATGGCACTGGGAAAACTGTATCTCCACATGCAAAATGAAACTGGACTCCTCCCTTACACTGTGCACAAAAATCAACTCAAAAACTTAAATGTAAACTCTGAAACCATAAAACTACCAGGAAAAAAAAAAAAAGAGGGAAATAGCTCCTTGATATTGATCTGGGCAATGACTTTTTAGAATTCACACCAAAAGCACAAGCAACAAAAGCAAAAATAAACAAAAGGGACTAGATCAAACTAAACAGTTCATGCACAGCAAAGAAAACAATGAGCAAAATAAGAAGGCAACCTATGGAACAGGACAAAATATTTGTAAACTATATATTTGATAAAAGGTGGATATCTAAAATATATGAAGAACTCAAACAACTCAATAGAAAAAAAGAACTGATAAAATAGTGGGCAAAGGGCCTGAATGGGCAGTCAGCTCACAAAAAGACATGAAAGGCCGGGCACGGTGGCTCATACCTGTAATGCTAGTACTCTGGGAGGCAAAGGTGGGTGGATTGCCTAAGCTCAGGAGTTTAAGACCAGCCAGAGCAAGAGAGAGATCCCATCTCTAAAAATAGCCAGGCATTGTGGCAGGCGCCTGTAGTCCCAGCTACTTGGAGGGCTGAGGCATAAGAATTGCTTGAGCC
>CAUYON010083085.1:0-66222 GCA_963573935.1 Arctocebus calabarensis
CCTTCATGGCATTTCCTTGATCACTATATAAAGACATTAATACTCTACCTTTAATAAGTTTCGCCAGTCCCCTGCTAAGATGCACCGTAGGTGTGTTCCCACTAATTGCCCTCCCTCTACCCATCCTCCCCCCACCCCTCCCCTCCCTTTCCCCTATCCCTGTATTCCAATTATAGCACAGGAATACAGAGACCCTTTTCTTTCTCTCCTCCAGCCCTAGCAGTGGCCAGAGTGAATTTTAAATTTTCTTTATTGTTCAATTATGTGTCACGAGCTAGTAACGTAACACATATTTTGGGGGGGTTATTCTGATAGATTTTTCAAAGCAGGAGGTCATAACAAATTATGTAACAGTTTACTGGCTTTGTTTATAATTGTTAACACATAAACATATGATTGAGAATAGATGCTCTCCTCTGTCAGAAGTTTGGGTATTAATTGCGGATGGGACACAGAAAGCTAAAGTCAGTTACTGATCCCAGGAAAAATAAAAAGGTGAATGAGAAACTAAATGCAATCACCGCACACTACTAAAGCTATGCAAAAAATATATATATACACACAAACTTGCCTGTCTACACTCATATATTTAATGCAGTACTTATAACGAGACAGATATTCAATGGTACTCTTCAAAATTGTGATGTAATTAAAATACCATGTGGGACAGTTCTGTGGATCAGTTGGGGGCTGATGGTGGCTGTTTGTGAAATCCCCATCTTCCACGGTAAGATGTCAGTAGAAACGTAATTTTTCAATAAAACTGAAAAATCAAGATATAGAAAATACACAAGAATATCTAAAAATATAAAAGTAAATTCCAGAGGAAAAAAAACCTAAAAGTATTGAAAGTTCTATCTCTGAAGAGCAGAACTTAAATATGGGGCAGAGTGGGCTGGGTACTGATATTTTTTAGGATAAACCTTCAGTGCCATTTGCCTTTTTGAACTATGTATGTATGTTTTACACTGATACAAAGAGTGTTTTGTTAAATAAAGGCTATGGATTGGTAGTTAGGACACTGAATGATGAGTGACACTAGGAGAGTGGCTCACGTTTGTAATCTCAGCACGCTGGGAGGCAGAGGCGGGTAGATCGCTTGATCTCATGAGTCAAGACCAGCCTGAGCAAGAGCAAGACTCTGTCTCTACTAAAAACAGAAAAATTAGCTCCAGGCATCATGGCACACACCTGTAGAACCAGCTACCTGGGAGGCTGAGGCAGGAGGGTGGCTTGAGCCCAACAGTCTGAGGTTGCTGTGAGCTCTGATGATGCCATGGTACTCTATCCAGGGTAATAGAGTGAGACTGCCTCAAAAAAACCCAAACCAAACAAAAAACCAAAACCTGAAAAACCAGGAAAGAGAGCATATACCTGAAAGCAAAGCATAATCTATATATTTTGATATCTATATGGAATGGGGAAAAAGAACACAGTGAGGAAATGGGGGGGGTATGTTAACAAAATAAAGACAAGTGGATAAATCACACTGATACAAATAGTGATTTGTTAAATAAAGAATGCATTTTTTTAAATAAAGGAAGGAGACAGAGCTGACATGTACTTACCATCTACTAAATGGCTGGCAGAGTATTATGGGTTATATATACTATTTTATTTGACTCTTATGACAGTCCCATGAAGTGTGTGTTATTACATTCATTTTACAGGCGAGAAAACACAAAACTGTGACTGTAAACAGGGAGGTATCACGGTGCCTGTGTCTGGAGTGGGGCCTTAAGTCACGTTTCCGACACTCATACTGTTGTGACCTTAGTCTCTCATTGTCCCCCTTCTGCTTCTATATAAAAAGGGAATGAAGGTAAGGAGGAGATTATTATTGTTACATGGCTCTACCCCATAGGAATATTGTGAAGAATTTATGAATTAATATGTATAAGGTATTTATAGAGGTGCCTAATACATAGTAAGTGTTATTAACCTGAAAGGCGTGCAGCAAACAGGAGTAAAATCATTAGGTAGACATTTCCTGAAACTCAGTTTTCTCCTCTTATTTGAGCCTTCTGGACATTTGGAATCACTGACCACTTGCCCAAGGTCACATAGCTATTCACTGGTGAAACTACACTTAGAATTCAAGTCTGGCTGTCTCCAAAGCTCAGGCTCTTTTCTCTATGTGTATAATCTGTTGCCCTTTGTCGCTAATGGGGCAAGTGGTAGAGAGGCCAGGTACAAACACAGAAAATGTCAGCCCCAGAAAGCCAAAAGAGGGGAAAGAGAGGGATGTGCCCGGTGCAGGAGTTCAACAAGACGACGTTGAGTCAGACAGGGAGGGAAGTGCAATCTATTAGGATAAAAATAAGATGGCAGCACAGGTGGGAGAGGGGAGAAGATCGTGTTACTGAGACAGGGATAATGCCTGAGCAGGCGCCAGTAAGTAGGACATTATGATTGGCAGAAATGAGTTTAAGTACGGATGGTCTCGAGAGAAAGCTATAGTCAGTCTTTCCGTAGCTCTCTTTAACTCCTAGAATGCCGACAGAAAGATCCCTGCTGGACTTTCAGAGCCTCCCAGTTTAGGACGCGGTCACTGTCCCTCCGCCTCACGCACTCAGCTGTCCTGCCACCCCCGCTGTGATCAGTTTCCTACCCTGTGATTATCTGCTTAACATCTTTCTCCTTAAGCAGACTGCAAGTTCTATGAAGGCAAGGACTATGTCTCCTGTTCAATCATGTTTCACGTCTGCAACACAGCAAAGGAAGAACCAAAGGGAAAGAGGATGTGCTTCGGTATTTAATAAATTATACTTTTTTTGTGTACTTCCGTGTTTCCCTTGCAGTTATTTCTATTTAATTTCAAAATATGAAGGGGCACTAATGGTTCAGGGGTTGCATGTATTGCTTTTGTAGTACTCGAATCCTGGCTTAGGTGTGCCCATCACCCAAATACCGTTCATTGTACCCATTAGGAAGATTTCTGCCCCTTCCCTCCCCCACCTCCTGATTGACTTCAGACCAGGAGACCATGCTAGAAGAAATGACCAAAGACTGTTGGAAATAAATTGGCTGATGTTTTGTTCTCAGGATAAGAATGTGCAAGTTGGAAGGGTGATGGAGATCATTCCTTCATTCCTCCATTTAACTAATGTTTGTTAAATGTTCACAGCGCTGGCTTGGATGCTGGTCACAAGGGACATAAGGAGGAGATAAGGCACAACCCGTGATGCAAAAGAGGGAAAAAGAGGAAGCAGAGTAACGTAATAGGAGGTCCGGGGGGATTAGAGCCAGGAGGTGAGAGCCAGAACATGGGAAGCGACATCCACCCACGACTGTTCCTTAAACATTTTACACTGTGTTCTCAAAGAATAGTCATCCTGCACGGCCCTCGGGGGCATCTAGACTGCCCCAATGAATAATGACAAAGTGGAGCCCTCAGAGCCCTCCCCTCCAGTGGGCTTGGGCAGAGCAGGGGCTCAGGTACCCAACCACCCCATCTAGGCCCCGTCTCTTATGTAGAGCTGGGGTGTTCATATGAGAGTTTGAGAAGAGCGTCTCTGCAGCATTAGAGAGCTGTCAGCTGAAATTATGCCCCAACACGGGTTTAATAATAAACAGTCCCCAAACTACCGTCAATTACTCCCACCATCTTTGTTATTCTTATGTCCTGTTTTATAAATTAAAAAAAAAAAAAACATTTAAAATAAAAATGGCAGAAGGAAGTGTTTTTGTAATCAGAGTATTTCCTTTACAGGAGTGTACACAGGGTGACACTGGAATCCAGAGGACTGAAAGGCCTTGTTCAAGGTCACAGAGAGTTGGTGACCTATGAAGAGCCAGAACCCAGCTGCTCCCAGGCCAGGGTCCCACCACCCATGGCAGGAGGGTCTACAGAGTGATGAGCAAAATAGGAAGAACATCGCTAGTTTAGGATGCATCCAATGGCACAGGTGTCCTAGAAAAAGCCAGTCTTGTCTTTGGATGTACCAGGCAGTTGTGGAGCAGGCTGAGAGGCGAGAAAAAGTAAGTTCTCCCAAATGAAAAACCCGCACGCACACCCCAGCTGACAGATAGCTTCTGAGTTACTGGTGCTGCCTCCCATTACCAGCAGCTAACTGCTTGCTTGGGCATATCTGAACATGAAAGAAGGGGCTCTTTGGAAATAACTGGACAGTCCTGAAGAGAATTAACCTTCACATGCCAAGGCTTCCATTTATTATCTTACTCGTTTTCTCCATATAACAACGCTATAGAATGGATGCTGTTGTCGTTTCCATTTTAGAAAAAGGAAAACCGTAGTGCAGAGATGTTTTCAAAAACTTGCTTCGGGTCACAGACCTGGTAAGAATAGAACTAGGCAGAATTTGAACTCTCAAGTTCACGGTCTTTTCCATTATGCTCTAACGCATTATCCTACAGAGCCCTGTCAGACACATTTCAACGCCCAGGGATGTGATTGATTCCTGTCAATCTCGAAAAGAATACAAGGTGTCCCACCTAATGACAGTAACTAAAATTTATCTGAAGTGCTGAACAGTTGACAAAGAATTTTCCATGTGCATTCTTTTGTCTAATATTCACTCTCATCTATGAAGGTGGTATAATTATTCCTGTGAAGAGGTGAAGCTTGGAGAAGTCAAATAAGATGCTCTGGTCACCTGGCTGCAACCTGCCTGGGTAGAGAAGCACACCCCATCTGCCTGCCCTCCCAGCCAGCTCTTAGCATCACATCTGCTTTCTGGTCATTTTTCTCCCTCTGACTTCAGGGGCAAACTCTAGCGGGATATTGTCCAAATGGCACCACATCTTGTTGAAATTTTGCAACTTGAGAATACCTGATATACTCAACATGGACAGGAAACATTGGTTTATCTAGAAAAGCTCCGATAAATCAGAATTCCTTTCTTCCAATAACGTGTAATAATCACCTCCAGTAATGTGTGATAATCATAATAATCTGTCTGGGAAAATGGTCCTGATTAATTTTAAAGTCTCAAAGTGTCAACAAAGAATCATTACATTATATGCAGGATTATTTAAGGTTCTCATTGAAATTAATTATATTGTGCTCAAATGTATACAGTTCTTTGCAGTGCAGAAAATACTTTGTGCATTTTCTTATCTGTTATAAGATGGGCAAGCTCAATTATTATCATCCCCATTTAATAGAAAAGGATAGTGACATTTGGATGGTTACAGTTTACTCACAGCAGCTAGAGCGAGGCAGAACGAGAGATTAATCCAATCATCTGACTCTAGGTTTAAAGCTCTTTCTCCAGCCCCACCTGTAACCTTCCCATTGTGTTTTCTTAAAACAAAATCAGACTCTGAAAAAGATTCCGTATGCCATATATATGTACCCTTTCTGGCACTGTCTGACTCTTCTGGGAAACCAAGCTTATGGAACCTCTGGCAACCATCCCTGGGGGTGAGAGGGTGTTCTCCGGGGCAGAAATTTCTACCCTCACTGTGGTTAGACAGCTGAGGTGTTTGGGGCCAGGCAGAGAAGTCTGAGGCTTCTGGGGGAGGATCTGCTCTCTGCAAAAACACCCACAGCAGAGAAGCATTTGAGAAGCAGGAAGGTGTTTGGAAATGGCTAGAAGAGAAATGATGAGCATGAACAGATAGATGCTGCTCCAGTGACTCATATGGAGATATTAATGAAAAGAAACTAACACTTGAACAAAGAATAGAAGCATCCAGAGCTGCTGAAACGTGATGAAAATAAATACCAGCTCCTAGCTCAAGTTTGGCACCAAGGACAGCCAGGGCACAGAACATCGAGGGATTCTGCAGATCCCTAGCTGGTCCTTGCCACCTAGCTTGCAAGATTCAATGGGGCAGAAATCAAATGAGGAGTTGCCGGTCTGGAGATGTACTGCTGCCTGTTTCCTGAATCATTTTCAGTCTGTGGTATCTTCTCCACTCATCTGTATAAGGACATCCTGTTCCTTTTCACAGAAAGCAATCCTGTTTTCCTTAAAACCCAGATCAGTATCACCTCTTTGGCTGGTCTTCCTTGACCTCTCTGCCCCATCCCCGGGCAGAATTTAATGTTCCTTCCTTTCAGTTTTAACTCATCCGACTGGATGTAACATTTACGCACTTCAACATCAGCCAGTAAACTGGAACCTCACCACGTGCAAGGAAGTACCCGGCTCAAACGAGGCTCCTAAAAGGCTTCAGCTGAACTCACACGTGAGCACACTAGCATTGATAAAGAATTCCAGCCAATTTTCAGTTAGCTGGGATACTCAGTACATGGAGAGTGGTGCTTTCCAATGAAATGAAGTTTTCCAGAAAACTGTTTTGTATCTAATTGTACATAATCTATCTCAATTTTACCTGCCCTTGCACCTGCTGAAATGGAAGAAATCAGTGAATATCAAGAACTGTCCTTGTGGTCTGAAAGCAGAGGCAAGAGTCATTGATTCTGATCAGTGAGACTGAAGCAGGGTTCAGAACCCACGTTTCCCCTCCTCCTTCGTGGACTGACTTGCTTGATACCTATCTCCTGTGTTAGACTTCGTCGGCTGTGCCAGGCCAGGCAAGGGTCTATACTATCATCTGCTGCATCTCTAAGGCCTAACACAGTACCTGGCACAGGGGAGATTTCAATAGCTCTTTGTTTAATGACCGAGTACATGAATTAATAAGTCAAGGACTTCATCAGAGGAAGGGTAGCCTCACCGAGCCTTCCTTCATTACACCGAGAGCAGGGCCATTTACAGTGAGTCCACTGTGGCTCAGCTGCTGTGCTCAACACCTTGAGAGTCACTTGGAGTAAGGAATATTGCCTATGTTTCACAGATGAGGAAACCGAGACTCAGGGTTGAGTAACTCACACAACTAACACTTGGCAGGCCCATCATCCAGACCAAGGTCTGGCTGATCTCAAAACCGCACACAGAATCCAGGGTTTTTCAACCTTTTCATCTCACAGCACACTTGAACCTAGAGTTATACATCCACAGCACCCTTAAATTATGTTGATTGGGAAAATAAAAGTAAAAAGAATGTACTTACTGTGCTTTGAACTTCTTTCAAAAATTAATTAATGATCTTTCGAATTTTTCACGGCACACCTAAGATCCTCTAACAGCACACTAGAAGGCCGCAGCTTACTGGTTGAAAGTCACTGGCAGAGATGAAGGGGGAGAACGTGGCAAAGGCAGGGATGGGGAGAAGCCTGATGGCTTCAGAGCAGGAGATGCGGCTCTGCAGAGAGGAAGGAGGTGGAAAGGGAAGTTGGGTAGGGCTCACCTCCGCATTCAGGGCTGCCAGCTGTGCTGGATCTGTACCAGCCCAGGCATTTCCTTTCAAAGTTAATTTTCTGAATAAATCCTAGGCAATAGCTTATTTCCCAGGTCTACAGAAGAAGATTTCTAATATATTAAGGTTACAGTTGTTTGGGTTCCAATTGATTAAATTATACTTTGAGGGGGGGGGAAAATGTTAGATTGTTACAAATACATTTTTAAAAATTGAAATAATGTTATATTTACAGAAAAATTGTGAAAATAATACAGAGAGAGCCATTATATATCCTTCATCTAGTTTCATTATGGTGACAACTTCAGTAACTACTGGATGATGATTGAAACTATGAAATTAACATGGGCACAACCCAATTAGCCTACTGCAGACTTTGTTTGGATGTCACCAGTATTTCCTCCAATATCCTTTTTCTGTTTCAGAGTCCAATCAAGGATTTAGTTGTTGTCCCTCTTTAGCATCCTTCAACCTTGTGACAGTTCCACAAACTTTCCTTGTCTTTTATCTCCTTGATACTTTTAAGAATATTCGTCAGTTATTTTGTAGATTATTCCTCAATCTAGGTTTGTTTGATGTTCTAGCATGATTAGGTTGAGATCATACATTTTTGACAAGATGTGCCAAATCTTGCCATTGTGACACGTGTGTAACCACGCATCACACAAGGGGCTCATCAGGTAAACCTGACCTTAATCACTTGGTCATGATGTAGCCTGCTGGGTTTCACTGTTGTTAAAGTTAGTATTTTTCCCTCTGGAATAAATAAATATATTGGAAAAGATACTTTTAGGCTATGCAAATGTCCTGTTTTTCCTCTAACTTTTACTCACTAATGTGGTATCTACTGGTGGATCTTGCCTACAACAATTATTACTGTGTTGCTCATATGTTGATTTTATATTTTCTGTAATCCTATACAGTGATTAATGGGAATTATTGTATAAGAAAAAGTTGTCCCTTCTTCTCCATGTATTTATATCAATCAAGATTTGGGAATATTTATTCTGTGAGTTGTAAAGCAATACTATAATTTTTTATTTAAATTGCTCTGGATTTGGCAATTGAGAACACCTGTTCTCATTTGACATCCACCATCTCTCTCTTTTTTTTTTTCTGAGACAGAGTCTCTCTCTGTCATGCTGAATAGAGTGCTGTGGCCTCGTAGCTCACAGTAACTTCAAACTCCTGAATTCAAATGATTTTCTTGCCTCAGGTTCCCAGTAGCTGTGAGTATAGGCACCCGCCACAATTCCCTGCTATTTTTTAGAGGCAGGGGATCTCGCTCCTGCTCAGGCTGGGCTCAAACTCCTGACCTCAAATAATCTGCCCATTTGGGCCTCCCACAGTGCTGGGATCATAGGCGTGAGCCACTGTTTCCAGCCCTCCCCATCTTTATAATACTCACCTCTTTGTCGTGCCACAGGTGTTCCAGGTGCAGCTAGTTTTTTCTGCCCCAGGCCTGGAATCAATCACCTCTTCAAGGATCCTAGTTAGAAACCAAGATCTGGGCACCAGATGGATATCCTTGTTGCTACTAAGGGGCCATTTCTTCTAGGCCCACAAAGCTAGCAAATATATGTATGTATATTTATCTGTGCATGCTCACAAATCTATAACTACTTCCATGATCTATCACTGTATATAAATGTCACAAAACCATGAGTTCATGCTGATACCTCTGATTCCAATCTAACATCACCAGGTCCATGCTACTTTGGGGACAATTTTCTACCTCTCCTTTCATGGAAACATTGCAGTACATCCTCACAATTCAGAAATTCCGTCATGCTAACTGAGAAGAAATATCTTCTAAGGTAGGAAAAAAACAGAAAACAAAGGTATCCCTTTAAAGTTTTATTGGCCAGACAGTTTGATATTACCCACAACTAACACAAAGAGACGCTGGCAGGCAGCCGTGGCACCTTTAAAGGCATGCAAAAGTCAAATGTTAAACCACTGCTTGAAACGCAATGATCCCTTTCTTGGCTTTCTTGCATTCCATCCCCTACAATACGTTGGATTCAGTTCTGATCTGCCAGGGATAGAGAGATCAGCAATCCCCATTTGTAATCAGAGAATGCCTTTTCCCTGAGGCTAGAAAAATCAGGATCTTTTCAGACCTTTAGTTTAAAAGTGGCCAAACTTAGCCTCACAGTGTTATAAATGGGCTTCCACAAAAGAGCTGCATTACTTTTCCAAAAGCCACTTACGGCTGCGCTTCCAGAGGAAGAGGCACAAAGGTCAGGGCATATGAAGGAAGACTAAAGTCTTCTACTATAATCATAAGAAAGAGAAGGGACCAATAGAGTAAACGTTTCATTATGGCACAATTTCAGCAGGACTGTGCATCAAATAAGAACGTATTACACCCCAGTCTTCCCAGGGACGTAGAGAAAAAAGAATATTCCTTCTATTATAAAATGGAATATGTGAATTTCAGTGAAATGTATTCCTATATTGACCAGGTATGACCCAGTGATGGATTTATGTAATTCAACTTTTAATGACTCCCTATTATGTATCAGGTACCATCATAGGTGCTAGATGGATAAAGGTGAATAGCCAATCAGGATTTAAAGAATTGGGTGATACATAATTTAATAATAATAACAATAACAAAAGTAGAAGAAGGGAGCTACACTGATCTCTTCAAGTTCTGTTTTTGCGAGCTTTTTGTTTTCTGACTTGGAGAGATAATGCATCCCTTTGATCTTCCCTTGAGAAAACGTGCGCTTGCTATATCCTGCATTCTGCCCAAAGAGACATTCTTCCTTACCCCCAATATCCTCTTGATAATCTAATTTTGCAAACCCTTTTTCTCATTCCCTAGCACACCTCCTGCCATGATCCCAATTACACACTCCTCACTTTGTCTACATTGCCGACAGGAATGCAAACCTTTTCTGCATTAAACTCTGAAAAAATAAAACTGACCTAAAAATCCTTTTGTTTAAAAAAAAAAAGGCATTCAATATTTCTGTGTCTTTAGAAGCTTGGTAAAGTTTTTTTTTTTTCTGGTAAGATACTGGAGGGGCTGGAAGAAGGGCTGGAAGAAGGGGATGAACTCATAAAATTCCGAATTCCAGTATAGATTCGCTCATGTAGAAGCAATAGCCCTGATACCCCACCCAGCCTGTTGTCAAACATAACTCAAGATATGCAGCCATTCATACATCTTTATTTTTTCTTTCCTTTTTTTAAAAATAAAAATACAAGCCCATCTCTTTAAAAGTTCCATAATAGGGAAGACGTTTATCTGTGCCAGTGCTGTTTTTCTAGCATCTTTATGGAGGCTCAAAAAAGAAAGCAAAGTTTAATGTATGTATCAATGAAAACTGTTTACACGGCAGAGGATTGCACCCAGCATGAGCTTTCTGACACATTTATCACTTCATTCCAAAGCTGGGTGGGAAGAGGCGACCTGCCCCCGACAGCTGATGCCTAGTAAAAGAGGATAAAGAAAGTGTCAGAAATTTTATGAATCTTCTGCCAGCAGTTTATAATAGTGAAAATGATTGTGATTCTTTTCTCCATCCCATTCATAAATCTCCATCAGCACTTGAAGATAACACTGACAATCTATTGTAGTCTTTCAACATATAGTACCACTGTGGCGCTTAACTTGGAGCCCAAAAGTGGTACCTGAAATTGGAAGACTTCCCAGTACGATATGCACTGACAAGATGCTAAAGAGAGAGTGAGCAATGGGAAAAGAAGCAGGAAGGAAGTTTGGAAAGGGGTGGGAAAGGGTCAGGCTTCTAGCCCTAGCTGTGTGACAGTGAGCAAATTACTTCACATTTCTGCAATCCACTTTTCTCTGTCAAATAAAAATAATATTTGCTTTTCCTAACGCACAGGAGAAATGTGAAGAGGAAAACAAGATAAAGAATGTAAAGCCACTTTGAAAAGTTGAAAGCATTATGCTAATATAAGGTATTACTATTCATATTATTGTGCTTTTGTGGTGGAAAATGTTCAAAAGAGAAGGATCCAACTAATTAGCAGCAAGTGTGTAGCTTGGAAAAGATATCATGTGGGCGACATCAGGCTGGGAAGTGAAGCTCATGCTTGTATTGGCAAAGCTGAAATTTGACATGAGTTCAGAATATTCCACATTGCCAAGCTGATACTATGTGCTCAATAAATATTTATCGCCGGCACGATTACTTTCAGTGTGTTGTATACTTGCTATTTATTTCTGAAAAATGTCTCCCTCACTCTGACAGTTGCTTGAGACATGAATTATGCTTACTTAATTTATTGCTGTTTCCTAGTACCAGTTGTGTCTGTCACAAGGCTGGCAGTCAATGAGTAGTTATTGAATATATGAAAAAAATGAATGAATGAACTAATGCCCAATGTCTCCATAATTGTGTCAAGTCAATTGAACTAACTCAAAAACTGAAGAGTCAGAACCAAGGTAAAAGAGTTACAGAATATAATTTCAAGACTACGGTAATGAAGACAACCGGATATTGACAAATGAAAGCAAATAGATTAATGGAACAGAATACAGAGGCTAGAAATAAACCCACACTTAATTAAGTGATATAATTTTTGGAAAAGCAATTCAAGGAGAAAAGAATTTTTAAAAATGGTACTAGGATCTCTGAGTATCCAGAAGAAACACAAATCTCAATCCCTACCTCACACCATACACATAGGTTAATTCAAGATGGATCACAGAGCTAAACATAGTGCCAAACCGATAAAGCAATGAGAAGTATGCACAGAATATCTTCATGACCTTAGAAGTAGACAAAGATTTTACTCAGTGGTCATGGGAAGTGCTGAACATAAAACAAAAAAATTAGAGTCCATAAAATTAAAATCGTCTGTTCATCATAGACGAAAATAAACCAAGAAGCTTCCAGCTGGGAGAAAATACCATAACATATATATCACATCCTTCTTTGGATACTATCTTATCTCAATCCTTTTCTCCATAGACAAAGTTCTTGAAACAATGCTATCCCTGCCTTCTTTTTAAGTTATTCTGCAACCTTCTCTTTCTGCTTCTATCCTATCATCTTTTCCCAGGCCACTTTGTTGTGAAATCCACTGGGAAGCTTTCTATCCTCATTTTCAAGTGTCTCTCTCTAACATTAGAGAGAAGTGACCACATTCTCTTGGGCTTGGTGTCCACACTATCTTTTCTTTCCTTCCTTCCTCCCCCTCTGGAGTATCCCTCTCAGGCTCATTCCAGGCTTTTCTTCATCTTGCCTCTTATATTCAGTGGTCCTTGGGGTTATATCTTGGTACTTTATTCCTATATTTCGAACACCTCATCTCAATCTATGATTAAAATTCTACCTATATGTTGATAATTCCCAAATCAATATTTATGAGTGACTTCATTCATGAACTTCAGGTTTATGTGTACAAACAGATTGTCTCTGATGTTTCCAAAGAGGTCTCAAAACATACAATGTGTTCACTACCAAATTTACCATCCCCTTGTCCCATCTCCCTGAATTCCGCAACTTCTACTGTTTGGAATTTTAGCAAAAGAGAACACTACCTCCAGGTCACATAAGATGACACCCTTTCTCTCGTCTTTAAATCCAACCGATCCTGAAGCCTACAGATTCTTTGTCTAAAAATGTTTTAAGTTGGTCCTTTTCTGTCTATGTCTACTATTACTACTTTTTGCCATAGATATTTAGCCTCTTAGGACAGCTTCTTATATTATTGCAAGAGCTTCCTAACTCTTCTCCTTATGCCCCCCTAACTTTTACTCTCTATACTCCTTGCAGCCACAGTGATCGTTCTCAAACATCAATCTCGTGTCACACTATCTTATACCTCATTCAAAATACACTGACAGTTTTCTATTACCTTCAGGACAAAATTTGAATTCTTTAACTTGATACCCAAAGCCTGTCTTTCTTACTTCTCTAGACTTATTGCACAATACAATTTCTTACTTCTCTAGACTATTTGACAATCCAACACTTGAGTTTTAATAAACACACTCATTCATTTATTTCTGGAATTACTATTGAATGTTCATTATGTCCAAAGAGCTATGAGATTTCACCTTTCTGAATCTTACATATATTTTAGCTCATGCCTTTAATGTGTTTTTCTCCTTTTTTTGTATATAATTAACTTTCGAACCTCCCTAGAGAATCAATACAATCCTCTACTCTCCTGAAAGTCTTCCTGACTCTCAAATCTTATTTTGATGTTCCTTAAAACAACCTATTAAGTAGTATATTGAGTTTGTTTCTCACATAACCCTTACTGCCCAGCATTGCAATCTTTAGCTACACAGTCTCCCAGCAAAACCATAAATTCCATGGAGGCGGTGTTTAACATTCTAGCCCCCAGGAATAATATGGGTTTATTGAATTGCTGAATGAGATCAACCTGAGCTTGTATTTCTACTTGCCCCCTTACTAGTTCCATCGCCAGGAAAATTATGTAACCTGGGACATATGAGCCTTTTTTGGTATGATCCTATCTTACGGGATCATATTTTGAGGAGATTAAGTGAGACAGTGGATGTAGAACTCTAAGCATGTGACCTGGCCTCTGGGAAGATATTTGAAAAACCAATGCTGTACAGATTAAGCAATAGATGATGTATAATTGGAAAGTCAAATTGGACGTTATATAATTTAACATGAACACTTGAACTGACTTGTGCAAGTATCTCAGTATAAAGTTATTTTTCTTCTAGAAATAGTTATTCCTTCGCTAAACAAATATCTACTATGTGTAAAGGCCTATGCAAGATGTGATAGATATCCCAAGAATGAACCAGATCTGGACGATGGTTTGGAAGGACAAACACAGGAAGGTTGGTCAGGAATTTTTATCCACCTCCTGGCTTTATCATTTACTAGCTATGTGATCCTGGGCAAATCTCTTAATCTCTCTTAAACTCAATTTTCTCATTTATAAAGTGGAGATGATGTTAATAAAAGCCTCCATTAATTTGAATAATAAGTGAGATAATGTAAGAATCATATTATAAATCTTGAAGTGCTACAGAAATATAGCAATTATTATTGACACCTTGCTCTCAAGAAATTTAGAGCCTAATAGGGAAGATAAGTATCACGAAATGTAGAGAATAATGGCCACCTATTGAGGCTGTTTGGAGGAACTGAAGTGTGCAAATGCAAGTACCCTTTCTTAAATTCCACTTTGCTCACTTGAGTAAGGGCATTTTGTTGTTTACATCTTGCTTTGTGTTTTGCTTCAGTCTGTCTGCCTCATTTTCATATTTTGACCTTTGCTCCTGCTATCCTGTTGAGAAGGCAAACAAATCTCAAAGCCCCTGGTCCTCACACTCAATCACCTCTCTTTTCTGTTTGAGACAGATTCTCGCTCTGTTGCCTTGAGTAGAGGGCCATGGCAACATTGTAGTTTACAGTAACCTCAAACTTTTGGAAACTTGAGAAACTGAGGCAGGAGAATCAATCTCATTTTTCTAATCCTTCCAATCATCAATCTTTTTCATGGCACTGACTTCTTCTGAAAGATGAAGCATGGTGGCCTGTCATTGTGGCCAGAAAAGTTGCAGAAGGGGCTTTGCAATGATGGAGGTTTTTGCTTATAGAAAAACCTACCCTTTCCTGTTAAAGAGCTACATGTACTTGACCAGGTTTTTGCTCCATAATATTTTTTTCTATCCTTGTAATGCACCTGAGATAAGTGAGCCAGCAGCTCTCAGAGAATGAACTACGTGGGAGATATGCTCAATTTAGCTATTTTTTAATGTGATGGGGTTTGTGGAGACAATAAATATAGTATTTTAAAGCCTGGAGTGTTTGATTAATGAAATGAGGCTTCTTTCTTTTATATCTCATTTGCAATCTAATTTACAATGTTCCATTTTTTTGCTTAATATTTTATTGAGACAATATTTTATTATAAGGGATTTTCTTCTACTAATATGCACTTATTATACACTTTCTGCATTCTTTAAGGTAATTTTGGGTCCTGGAACTAATGTCCTGGAGCCTTGATATTACAATGTAAGAATATAGAAATGTAAGATTTGGTTTTATATCAAATGTTTCATGGGTATAGCTGTTTCAGAAATCAAGATAACCTTGCACTTCAACTTAAGAGAACCATAAAAATTCATTAATTTTAAAGTTAGGTTTAAGCCCCATATGTATTTATAAATAGAGAGCAAATATGTCAATAGTAGAAATGCTATCCTGAATTTATCATCTCTCTTCATGGAAGCATGAGGCATTATTCTACAAAGAGAAGTGAGATTTGAAATTTCTTTTTTATTTTATTTTATTATCTTTATCATTAAATCATAGCTGTGTACAATAGTGCAATCAAGGGGTACAATGTCTGGTTTCATATACAATCTTAACTATTTTCATCAAATTTATTTGAAATGTCTATTTCAGAGATCTGATCAAGATTAGGCTTTTCTTCAAAGTGTGCCTTGCATAGTCCTCCAGTTTCCAGGTGGCATCTGTGATGCTGCTATGAAGAATTAAAGAACTCTAAAAGTAGGAGTTCTAGCTCTTTCCAGGGATAGCTAGAGAAGTTTTGCTTTTATTTTATTCTAGGATATTGAAGTTCTGAAAATCATTTGAAATAAAAGTTACATTTTTATAAGGAACAGATTAACCTAGGTTACCATTGAAATTTGCATCAGGAAATTATTAAAAACTAAATATTATGAAAAACTCATCTGGAAACAGAGTGTAAAATATAACAATGACTTTTTAAGGTTTGGCTAAGCTTTCAACAAATAAAGGGAAATCCTTAGGGATTAAAAACCAAGAAGGGATGGGATCAAGAACAATTAGATTCATAATTAAGATTGGCTATTGTCAAAACTTTCATTGGTCCCTGTGTCTTAGCGGGATTAAATGGCTGTATCTGAGAACTGGGTACAAACATTGGGATTGTTAAGGTATGGAGTCAAAATTGAAACTTCCATATGTCATCAAGGGCTTTGAAAGATCATTGATAATTCCCAAATCAATATTTCTAGTGATTTCTCTCAAGAATTTCAGGTTTGTATAGTCAACCAGATGTTTGATGTTTCATATGGGTCTCAAATTTAATTGCTCCTAAATCTGCCACTACCCTCCTTGCAAATTTTAGTTAGAAAGAGCACCACCAGCAGGTCACTGCAAGCTCAGACCCTTTCTCTTATCTTTAAATCGAACCATTCCCAAGTTCCACAGAATTTGTGTTCCAAGAATTTTCTCAAGTTTGTCCCTTCCTGTCCATTTCCATTGTTATATATTTTCAACTTCAGTGAAAGGATGGGATAGAAAACATTACCTAGCTGGCAAAAGAAAAAAATTATTAATCTGAGTATAAATTCTCGTAGGGGTAAAATGGTTTCTTGTGATAATTTGTGAGCACAGATTTTGTGCTCATATGAATTTCAAGTATTTCTATGTTCCCTAGGTGATCTAGGCAAGCTATGAAGTAACAAGTCAAAAAATGTGAGTTTATAGTGGTCATAGGAAAAGCACATGCAGAAACAAAAATCAAACTCTTCCTGTAAAAAAATCACCCTCAAAGTAGACTTTACAGAATTGACATAATTATAGCTGAAACAAATTAGAGTTGCAAAACAAAAATTATAATATCCTGAGAGAAAAACAAAGATAAATTAGAGTTGACAAAAACACAAACAAAAGATTTAGGCTGCCATGAAATTAAGTAAAAACAATTGGAAAGAGACTACACAATTGTTGTGTTTAAAATATGTAAAGAAATAAAAAAAATTGAAAGTATGATTAAGAAACAGTATATTGTGAAAAAAATGACAGTACATCCTAGGAAAAAATAGAACTTTCAGGAATAACAAAAAAAAAGGTACGTAACTTTTAAAATGAACAACTCTATTGATGAATTGAAGAGCAGGGGCTAGACAGAGTCAAAGAGAAAATTAGTGAACTGAAAGGTGACTCTAAAGAAATTACTTAGTGTATACTAAAGCAATTGCTTACTGATTGGAGGAAAAGCAAAGTATAATGGAATAATTTAAATAAATATGAAAAATTGAAAGTGAAAGTCTAGAAATCATCTAATTAAAATTCCAACGAAAAGACTAGAGAAAGTAGGAGATGGTAATATTTGAGTGATAATAATGATTTTCAGAATTGATAAAAGTCACAAATTCTCGAATTCAGAACCCACAACAAATTTCAAAACAGAAAAAATATACATATATATCCAGAAATAAAATTACAGAATAAAGGATAAATAAAAACATCAAAATCAGTTTGAAAATGATTGCCTCCAAGTAAATAGCAATGGAATCACACATAAGACTCTTTATAACAATGTGGACATTAAAATAATGGTGAAATAATATTCTCAAAATTCTGAGGAAAAAACACTGTCTATAAATGTATACCCAGAAAATCTGTCTTTCCAAAATGAAGATGAAACAAAAAAATTTTTAGACAAAGTTGGAATTGAATAATAACAGATCTTCATTAAAAGAATATCTAAAAAGAGTACTGTGGGTAGGCACAGGGGCTTACACCTGTAATCCCAGCACTCTGGGATGCCGTGGCAGGTAGACTTGCCTGAGCTCACAGGGTCGAGACCAGCCTGAGCCAGATGGAGATCTTGTCTCTAAAAAATTGGCCAGGCATTGTGATGGGCACCTATAGTCCCAGCTACTTGGAAGGCTGAGGCAAGAGAATCTCTGGGACCTAAGAGTTTTAGGTTGCAGTGAGCTATGATGCCATGGCACTCTACCAAGGGTGATAAAGTAAGACTCTATCTTAAAAACAAAAAAAAAAAAGAAAGAAAGAAAGAAAGAAAAAAGAGTACTGTAAGAAGAGTAAACATGATTCTAGAAGGAAAATAGGTATTCAAAAGGAAATGAGTGAAAAAACTCCTTCCAGAGATGAAATGCTGTCATTCTGTGATGTTTGTCCATACTTAATCAGAAGAGACGATTTCCAGATGAGAGAGAAAGGGAAAATAAAGTTTCTACTGTTCTAGGTTTTTCAATGTTATTTCAGTATAAGAGCCATGCCAAAATTTTTCTCTTTAGAATCAAAACTACCTAAATGGAGGGAAACTGAGATGCACGGATAGCCACACTCCCCAGCTGCAACCAATGTATTCCCGTAGATGCCCCTCTCTTATCATTGTGCACAGTTTTTGATATTTGTGCATTCATTTCTTCCTGTGTATTTTTATCCTCTAAAATTGGGTGCATAACAAGGAGATGCCACCCTTGGGGATGCTGCTTTCAGTGTTATAGAAAGTAGAAGTTTATAAGCCTTCAATATTGCTGAAGGCTGGGAGGAGTTGTTGAAGAGCACTGCAGGATCCTGCACCGAAAGAAACCACTGTTTTTACTTCTTTAATTGGTTTAACTGAGCCAATTGGTTATAAATGCAGCTTCTTTAAAAGATGGAAATAAAATATGGTAAATATAAACTCATCATTATATAATGTCGATTCAAGTTTGTCCCCTCCTCATTGAAAATTATACAAAGATGGTTAAGGGTGAAGGTCTAGTAAATTACCATATTGTTCAGTCAGTCCTGCTTGTAACAAGTCGCTTCTCATCTTAGATACTTCCTGAGCAAATACTGAAAATGGCAAATAGGATTTTTAAAAATAATCTCAGACCCACCAGCCTATGGATTCTGAAAAGAGTTTTATTACAATCTGCTGTATAGACATACATAGGAATGGACACGACTACCTTTCTTCTGACAGGGACCTGTTCCTATGCCCTACAATGACCCTCCCCCAACTCCCACTTTCCACAGAGAGAAATAAGCTGCTAATATATTTAGCACCCTGGGGCATTCATTGGGCTATATTTATTTGCTAGGCAGCATTGTCACTCTATTATGAACCCAGGTTCACTCCCCATTTTGCTGTCCTCTCTTCCATGCAGCTGGTGAATAAGTGGATTCATGTCCTCCTTTTCTTTCTTTTTTTCTTTTTTTACCCATTCCTGAACACAATGATCATTCCCTTCAGTTTTTAATAATAAGCTAGATCAAATAATGGTAAAAACCAAGATTCAGATTTGCACTTTAGGGAATGGTGATGATCTTTTAGACTTTAAGCCCAAGCTGTTTTCTCTTAAGAGTGTTATGCGGGCTCTGCACTGGGCTTCTTAGGTGTTCTTGCTAGTTGAAAGCATATAAGTCCTTTGTTTCATATTTGCTTACTGCTCCCATGTATTTCCCTCTTGAGAGATAGTGATAATTGCTGCATTAAGTGAGTGCTTAATCCCTGGTAGGCTTAGTTCTCAGTGCTTAATGTGGCTTAATGTTATTATTACAGTAATAATCCTATGAGGCAGTACCAAAACAGTTTCCTTTTTATAGATGAACAAAATAAGGGATAGAGATTAAATAATTTGTTCAAGGTCACAGAGGTAATTAACAGTGAACCCAGGAATTGAACCCAGGCAGTCTTCTCATACCCAATATACTATTCCCTTCTGTTGGAGTGAATGGGGGTATGTAGCAGAGCAGGATTCTGCCATTCTTAGGACCCTGGCTGCAAATCTTGAAATTAATGCAAATACCCCATCTTAACACTATCCAGGGACATGCATACCCACTGATACAGCCTTTTCCAGAACCCTGCTATTTGTACAGTGTTCACCATTGGCCTCCACCTTGGAATTCCTCTATTCCCTGATGTCCACCAGGTCCCACATCTTTCACTTAGGCTGACATACCCATGTCCCATCTGGAAGTTCATTAATAAAAACACACTGGAGCACTCTAACCTATCTTGCAAATATTCACTTTGCTCTCATCCTTTGGTCCTGTTCCTCCTCCATTCCGGTAGTTCTTCAGCCTTGGACCTGTTTGTCTTGCCTTTCATTTCCAGTTCTGGATTCCCCACAAGACCTTGATTACTGAACATCAATTTTTGGTTTAAGCCTATACTCCTTCTCTAGGTTTGTAGTTGCACATGTTATCTGGCTCACTCTGTCCAGGCTGGTTTGGGTAACAGCTTGAACTCCATTGTGAATTTAGAGCTCCCTACCCATTTTATCTACCATTGGGCTCACAGTCTCCCTCTGATAGATCAGTCACCCAGAACTACAATTCTCATGTCTTTGGTAACTTGCAGATTCACCCACTATTTATATTTCTGTCTCTTTGCCTTAGCCTCACACTTCTCATATTGAGGCTGTCCCTTAAATGGTCTGATTATTGTTCTTCTCAGGGTCAGCTCCATAATTACACAAATTCCCTTCGAGTTGATCCCATCAAAGTTTCCTCCCTTTTCCCACTAGTCTAATCTATGCTGCTGAGATACAGTGGGCTTTATTCCTGAGCCAACCTGAGTTCAACCATTGGCCAAGGATGGCTATATGAAAAACCTGCAATAAGCTTTAACAAATCACAGTAGCAAGGGTCTTAGAATGTCAATATTTAATGATGCAATTTCCATATTTTCAACTCCATGAGGACTGGGTTCTTGGCAGTTTCCCCTCTTTATAGTGCTTAGTAAAGTATAAAAAGATATTTGACAAATAGACAAATGGGATTTTCGAAAGATGGGTCTGTTGGTTAGTACTCTTTTTGATCTGGCTAGAAACAGCTCAAATGACCAGGAAGTCCAAGAGTAGGGTTAGTCTTGGAGGATCCCAAGAATTCAGACAGTGCTACCAGAGTTTTCTTATGCACTCTGTACTGGGTTTTAGCTTCATTTGTTGTTGCTCTTCACAGGTCCTCCTCTATCTGGCAAAAGGAGGGGAGTGTGGCCACAGACAAAGTCATGTTTATACCATCCTAGATTAGGAAGGCCAGGAGAACATGGGGCTTGTCTCATTTAGTCTCTACATGAAAGCCAAAGAAAAATTCTGCCCATTTTTAGGCATAAGACAATTCATTCCCAAGCCAATTATCAAGACCAAGGATTATGGTACCAAGATCAACTGGGCAAGGGTCATATGTTTTTTCCTATGGTCAAATGGATAGATTGTGTACTTTGTATCCTCTTTAGGACCTAATGGACTGGGGCATGGGCATTTGTCCAAGAAAAGGGATGTGAGTCAAACAAAAACAACAGATGGCCATTGTAGCATATGTGATTTTCCAATTCTATTGTTCAGAACTACATGGATCTATTCAGTTAAATTTTTTTCCCATTTAGTAAGGGGACTCTAGGTCATTCCTTCTGTTTACAGCTTTAGTTCTTAACAAAAGACTCACCTCATTATGGGTTGCATTCCCATCTAACCCTGCATACCATATTTTGCCATATGTAATGTGATTTGGTGTATCATGAATACCCATGTTTTTGGTCCAAACTTAAAGGAAAAAATCTTGTTTTAATTTTTAAATTCAAATTGTATTTGTTTATGTTTAGGTACCTATTTTTATATTATAAAAGAATTTTAGCATTTTTAAAAATAGAGTTGTGCTTTTAACACATAAGCATATATAAAAGTATTAAATACATTTGTATAGATAGTACCCACATATGATGGGCATTCTTATTTTTCCCACAATAATTTCAGTGAAAATGTGTTTTATACACAGGAAAATATGGTACCTTGAAAGGTATGGTCTCCCAAGTTCAGCCTTCCTTTGGGTTTGTTTTGTACTTCTGTCTTGATCTTCAACATCTTTTGTCTCACTACGGTCTTTTGTCCTCTTTACCCATAATTCTAGCTGGCTTTGGTCAACCTGCTCTAGTTGAGCTCTGGAATCTTTTGTAACTCTCTGGACCTCATTACTTCATGAATTTTCCCTAATAAAAGTTACATGTTCATAGGGCCATACCTCTGGCATTTCTTTGCCTACATATTTATCATTGTTAAGAAATTTCTAGATCCCCAAACTTCTGCAGCAGACTCCTACCATCAACTCCTGCCAGCCATGAGTTGTCAGCCTCTCCACGTCAGGAGGGAGCAGACACCTCAGTTCTTGGTTCCAGCTGCCCAACCTCCAGCCCAAAAGGTTCCAGTATACTTGACCACCGATAACTGTATGTAGTTTTACTTACTCATTTTTGACTCTTTATTGTGTGTGTGGGAGTTTAACATACATGGAAGTATAGAGTAGGGTAAATACCACTCATCTTCAACAGGAAAAATTATTTTCAGAAGCTAAAGCAATGGATTCTATATACATAATCATCAATGATACCTTCTTGCTAGTCTTTCTGTGGTTCCCTTATCTCTGAATTTATTATTTTAGGGGGAAGTAAGTTATAACAAAGAATTTACCCATCAACTTTTTGTCTCAAATTAGAGTTTTTTGAGTAACTAAAGACACAATGATCTTTGTTTTTTCAGGGAAAAAGGGAACATTCAAAACTCTTCTTTGTATATCAAGAGCTGGCTTGGAGGTATGAACCTGGAGCTGTAATGTGCACACAGCCTAGAGAGACTGAGTTGTGATGTCAGAGAGGTTCCCACCTGACTGGAAGCATTACTGTCCCTTTAGTTACTTGGGTTGATTCAGCATGATGTGATGTCATATCCAACTAGGAACACCATGGCCAAAGAATGTTGTCAAGGTCAAGAGGCCTGCTTGCCCCCAGGCAGCATGTTGGGGATCTGAAAATTCCCACATGCTTTTGTAAAGAGATAGAAAAATCTTGGGATAGGAGGATTACTTGAGCTCAGGGTTTGAGACAAGCCTGAACTAGAGCAAGAAACTATCTCTACTAAAAATAGAAAAATTAGTCAAGTGTTGTGGTAGGAGCCTCTAGTCCCAGCTACTTGGGAGGCTGAGGCAGGAGAATCACTTGAGCTCAGGAGTTAGAAGTTGCTGTGAGTTATGAAGATGCCACTGAATTCCAGCCAAGGTGACAGAGCAAGATGCTGTCTCAGAGGAGAAAAGAAAAAAAAGAGGAGAGGAGAGAAAAAGGTAGGGTAGGGGAGAAGGGAAGGGAAGGGAAGAGAAGGGAAAAGAAGAGAAAGCAAAAAAATAAAAAGAAAGAAAGAAATTTCTAGATCCTTATTTGTATTTGGAGAGACTTGAATGATGCCTGAACAGTCAATTTTCTCTTTTTCCTCTTCCAAATCCTAATTGCTTTAAAAAAAAAAAAACAAAAAACCCAACCAACCATTCAGACATGGCTTTTCCTCCATTGTTGTCTTCAGCTGTTTTTTGTTGTCTTTAGCTTTTGGTTCTACTGTGGTTCTACACTTCTTTCTTTTGAAAATTGTCCCTTTGGTTCCTACTGTCAAAAAAACGATTTCATTTTCTTAAAAAATGTTAGCAGTTACCTAACCTATAGTTATTTCTTCTGATGTTAATTTTTGTCACTCTAGATGTCACATCTTTCTTCATTTCTCTCCCTTTTCTCTTTTCCATGAACAAGTTTCTTAAGATTCACATATATACTTTTATGGACCATTTTTGAATACATGAGGATACGGAGAATTTATGTGAACTGAGGCCCAGTATGTCCAGGGGCCAAGCGAACTATTGCCACCACAATATTGGCAGGTATTACCCTATTTGTCCCCAAAGCCTGGTCTATTTTCACTGATGCAAATGAACATTCAGCACAAAAAGACTTTGAGTACATAGCCTGTCATTGGGCTAGCCTAGCCTTAGCTGGGACAAACTAGGAAACAAGCAAAGTTTATCTGCAGCTCCACACAAGCTGCAGTGCCTACAAGGTAGGGTTAGTTTTTCACTTTATACAAGGATTTTTGTGCAATGCTTAAAATTGATGCTGTGGTTGATAAAAATAAGTTCATAGCCCACCTGTTATTTACCAGACATATAATCATGGGAAAATCACTTAAGATTTTCAAACATCAGTTTCCTCATCTATAAAGTAGTTAGTCATTCATTTATCCAACAAACACTGAGTTATTAGTATGTTCAGGTGATATTCTAAGTGCTAAAAAAGCAGCAATGTTTCCAAATTCCCTGCCTTCCAGGATACTTTCTCCTGCAGAAGGCAAAAAAATATATAAAGTAATAATATAGCATGTTAGAAAGTGGAAAGTGCTATGGAGAAACAAAGATGGTAGATGAGTTTATAATATGCTACTTCAGATTAAATACTGAGTCTTTAAAAAATTTTTTTAAATATCAAATTTTGAACAGTATAGTTCCATTTATTTGCCATTCTTTGTGCTATTGGTATAATATATAAAATGTCTACATTCATGATTATTTTTGTAATAGTGTGTTATAATTTTATCTTTAGATAGCCATATCTTTTAAATAGTCATATGTCTCTAAAATAAATTAAAAGAAAAATATATGTACTTTTATCTTTATCTTATATTTACCACTTCTGGTAGGCTTCCTTCCTTCCTATATATCCAATTTCTCATTTACATTTGCCATGGTGCAAATCTGCTGGCAACAAAGGCTCTCAGATTCCATTTCTCTGTATTCATTTCACTTTCATTTTAATGGATAGTTTTGTTGAATATAAAAATCTGGGCTGACAACTGTTTTCTGAAAGAAGGATGTTACCTTGTTCTCAACTGTTTTGCCTTGTTATTTTTTTATTAGAAATCAATTCATTTGTAATGTTTTTCTATTTGTAATGTGTTGTTTTGCTACTTGTAAGATTTTCTCTTTTCTTTGACTTTCAGAAGTTTTATTATTATGTGCTTAAGTGAAGTTTCTTGTATTTTATCTTGGGGTTCACTAAGCTTATTTGATCTGAGAACTTAATATTTTTGTGCAAATTTTGGAAATTTTATGCCATATTTCTTTAAATGTTTTCTTTGCTATCATTCTTTGTGTCCTTTTGGGACTCTAATTACATAAATATTAGCCTGCTTAATATAGTTTCATAGGTTGATTATTAAACATTATTAATTTGCATAAGTAATGATTCTGTTTTTAACATTGGCTAATTTCTATTAATCCATCATCCTATTCATTGACTCTTTTTATGCCACCTGTAATAATAGGCTTGTAAGTCTACCTTAAAAATTTTAATTTTAGTTATTGTTGTATTTTATTTTTAATATGTCATTTTTTAGTAGTTTTAATTACTCTGTCAGATTACTCAACTATTTATTCATGATGAATATAGGCTTTCTTTAATTCCTGAAATACACACAATAGCAGTTTTATAGTCTTGTCTGCTAATTTCAGCACCTGAAAAATCTCTGGTTCATTTTCTACCAATTGACTTTGTTCCTTGAATTAGGTTTCATGTCTCTGTTTCTTCATCTGTCTAGCAACTTTTTTTTTTTTTTGGTTACTCAATGCTAGACATTGTGGTACTATATGGTAAAGATTTTGGATTCCAGTAGATTACAATGAAGAGTATTGATTCAACTCCAATCTTTACCTTTTCTGCAGTGAAAAGAACTGAGATTTCTGCTGGGGCTTTGGAGTCTCCCTGGACCATGTATAGTTCCATGATTACTCAACATTTAGAAAAGTTTATATTTATATTTTAAGGGGGTTTAACTGCCTGCAGCTCCCTCCTTTCAATTATTTCTCTCTTCTAATTTCAAGCTACTCTGCCAACCCCAAATTCTGTCCTCTGACACCTCAGCTCAGCAGGGGTGGCTTTCTCTAGCCCTGTCTTATGTGGGATAGGGGTCCTCTCGGGCAAAAAGACCATGAAGATACACACGTTACCATATGTAAGTCTTATCTTTCAAAAGCTAACTTTTTTTTTTTTACAGTTTTTTAATCCACCATATTGCTTTTCAGTAATTTCAAATATGCTTTTAAAACTTTTGTCCAGTTTTTTAAACTGGTATCTGTCAGGATGATGCAACCAATTTATTCTGCTATTATCAGAAACAGAAATTCAGTTACAAACATGCTAGCCTTGATATATTTATTAAGCATTCATGTAAAAACATTGAGTAGGCAGTGAAATATACAAGCATGGAGTTCAAGATAGAGGTTTGGGATGTAGCTCTAAACCTGGTAGTCAGCAGCATGTAGGGGCTATTTAAAACTATAGACTGGAGGGATCACCAAGGGTGTGAGTACATACAAAGAGGAGATGGGATACAAGGACTGAGACTTGGAGAATTTCCAAAGTTTCGAACACCTGGAGAAAGTAAACCAAGATAGAGTTACAGGTGAAGTAAAAGAATAACCATAAAACTGTGGTATCCTGGGGAACCCCAAGCAGAAATAGTTTTACTAGAAGAAAGACATGATCAATTGTGTCAAATTCTGCTGATGGGGCAAGTAATGTGAGAACTAAAATTGATTGGTGGATTTAGCAATGTAGAGGTCATTGATGACCTTGGAAAGCACAGTTTTAGTAGTGCTGGGGGTAAAAGCCTGAGTAGCATGAGTCATAAAAGAAATTGCCTACTCTACAGAATTATTGTGAGGATTTATAGGACAAATCAGAAATTATCTTAATCTATAAAGAGCTCATAAAATTAATGAGGAAATAGGAGGTTATTGTTTAATGGATACAAAGTTTCAGTTTGGGATGATGAATAAAGTCTGGAGATACAAATACTAGTATTTGTATAGCAATGTGAATGTACTTAATGCCAGTGAATTGTACAGTTAAAAATAGTTAAAATGGTACATTTTATGTTAAATACGTCACAATTTAAAAAATGAGAAAATGGCAAGTCATTGTAAAATTGAGCAAAATAAGAACATACAGAAAAGTAACTACAAATGATTATTAAACATATAAAATGTGTTCTAGGTAGTAATTGAACTAACTAATTAAAGAAATGTACATTAAAATCAATAAGTGTTACCCTTCACCTATCAGATTGGCCATGTTAAAAATGTTCGATACTATATTGTGCTGGTAAGACAGGGTAGAACATTATTGGTAGAATGCAAAAAGGTGCAATGTTTTTAAGGAGTAATTTGACAATATCTATCAAAATTAGAAAGGTGTATACTGTTCAATCTAGTAATTCAGTATGTTCATGTACATATATTCCCACGTACATAATTTGTATACAAGATATTCATACCTATATGCAATGGCATATTATAGAGATAGTCCTTGCCATATTATTTTGATGAGCTACAGCTATATAAATCAATTATGGTATATTTACAGTAGAATTCATTATTTCTTTGCAATTTTCAAAGGATAAGGCAAATCAATCTAATCAGCTGCAAAACAAAACAAGGTATGGAACAGTATGCTTAGCGTACTAACACACTGATTATGCCAAAAGAGGAAATACACATACATATATTCATAAACACAAACACACACAAACCTGAGCACATACAATCGTGAAATATCTCTAGAAGGATTTAGGAGAAATTATTATGGTCTTGCCTCTAGGTAGGGAACAGAGAAGATCGGGAGTCTGAGGCATGAGGGACACTTACAGGTGACTGTGTCTTTCTATTTTTTTTTAAAGTAGGGTTTTTTTTTTTTTAGCCATGTACCCATTTTACTCTCTTATAAAATACAGAAAAGTTTTTACGGAAGTATAATTTGCATGTGTAGATAAGAAGAGTGCACATTTCACAAGTTCACAGTTTGATAAATTTTCACACACTGAGCACACTGATGTTAGCAGCACAGAAATGTTACCAGGACCTCTGAAGCCCTCCTTGTACCCTACTCTCAAAGGATTTCCCTGGCATGCTAAAGGATTATGTCTTTCAATGCCTAGAGTTAATTATTACCCATGTTATCTTCCCAAAACGGACAAAGGACAGAATGATTTTTATATATGTTCTTCATTTCCCGTAAGATATTATCTGAGAATTCAGTCCTGGATTGTTCCTATTCTTTTCACTTTGCTGGTTTCCCGGCTATATCCCTGCTTCTTCCATCTCATGTCTTTCTCTTAGATTTTACAAGAACATTTCATGTTCTTTTTGGCTTCTCAGCATCTCATCTCTCTTCTATTTTGGAATTTTTCTACCACATAATCTAAAGCTTACCTACTATGAAAGTATTCAAAAGTAAGAGAGATTTGTTTTCCTCGGCTGTGTTGCAACCATGGGCTGGGTCTCCTGGTAAAACACAGTATGTCCATTGTAAGGAAGCAAAAGTTTGTCCTGATGATGGGAGGTGGCGGCCTTGGCACCATATCGCTATCTGACGTCATCATTATCATCATTGTAATTAGCATTCTAGACTAACCAACTGAAATCTAGTCCCAGCCCCACCGCTGCCCTTAGAGTAGAGAAGGACATGTATCCCACATCTATTTCAGCAAAAATTCTATTCTCCTCTCATTTGGAGGAACTGAGAGATTTCTGGTGTGATCCTCTGGATAAGTCTTTTCCAATGACCTGTACTGGAGAGAACCTAATGGCCCCATGCACACTCAAGAAGTAATACACCATTGTGAGTTGCCTTTGCTCGTTAGCAATTGAGCAGGATCTAAATAATGCCGTAGCACAAACAGAGAAATTTCTAGTACTTGAGTTATAGGACTAATCATTTGAATAGTTGAAGAGAGGGTGGGGTTTTTTTTTGCCATCTTTTCCTCTCTCTCTCTTTCTTCTCCTAAAAGATGCCATCTCTGCAGCTGCCCTCCACAGATCAAGGGCATTCCCTCAGAGCATTCTCAAAAAATCTGATGCCTTGGGCTCATTTGCATTTCTAATGGAAGTGAGACAAGCCTTCTAGGAGCTGAATCCTAGTACAAGTTGGGCTTGGGAAAGTGCTTCAGGCAATAGTATTTTTTTTCAATTCTGTATTGGGAGAAACCTAAAATGTACTTAGCCAAACACTCTGAGCCCTGAGGCACTCAAAGCAAAATGTAATCCATATGTTTCTGATTCATTTCATTCACCTCAAAGTCTCTTCGGAGTGAGGTTTCACTGCAAAGAAGTCTTCAAACTGTTCGAATTTTCTCTTTCACCACTGTAAAAAGGACTCATCTACTGAACCCATTTCCCAACAGATAGTGACATTCAGGCTGTGCATTCAGAACTATTTCCAGGATCCTGCATGAAACTGAATACATCCTGCATTTTTAAAAAGCCTGTCTTAAAAAAAAAAGAAAGAAACAGCACAGAATCCTAATAAAAAGTGGTAAAAGAGGGAGGAGAGATTATGCCAAGGAATGACTTTGTTTTAAAGATCCAGAGGCTCTCAGAGTTAGAAGGGACCTGAAATTCCATTATTTAATTTTGTTCAATTTCCTACTCCTTGGTGGTAATTATATGTAGTATTTTTCTCTGATGAGCAAATAATTTTTCTTTTTGCTTTTTTTTCTTCCTTCGCTCCTTCTTTCCTTCCACCTCCTTTTCTCTTTCCTTCCTTCTCTTTGACACAAAAATTTGGCAATCATACATTCCAGGCAGAGAACATTTCATATTACAGATAATCTGATGGCTTGTTTATTCCCTTTATCTGGAAAACGTGTCTTTGTACACACATAAGGAGGGAGACAGAACAGAGCAGACCCCCAAAATATTTTAACTGTCCAGGCAAGGGAACAGAAGTAGCATAGATAATAAACAGGAAGGCCCAGGATAGAACTTGAATTTAAGCAGGAATCTAGCAAATATATTTAGAGAATCCAAACTCTGTGAGTGAGATTGCTGAGTGTTAATCCCGGGGCAGAAACAGCTTGGTTTCTGGCTCATTTTACATAATCTGCTATTCATATTCTATTTTATAAAACTCTTTACATTTGTCATTTCATTTAACAAGGAATAGCCAGGAGAGTGTTTGACTGCTCTCACATCTGCGTGCACAGTTCGAACATTTTGATGAAACTGACTAGTCATTTCACACGGTGAGACAATTGAGTCAAATAACTAGTTAATCTTGTCAGCGTGCTTTAGTACCTTTTTAAAAACTGAATTGGATTTCAACTGAATCCAAGCCTGTCAAGTTAATCGAAGTAGTTATAGCTTAAGTAAAATAATTATTCTAGTGAGTGCTGCCCTGGAATCTTTTTGAATTGACGAATTTTATATTCCTGGCCTGGATCTTCAAGTTACTCAGGTCTAATAGTTCTCCATTCTATCCAGAGCCATCATGACATATGGTAAATGAAATGCAATTTCCCCCAGTAACTTATTTTAAAAAAAAAAAGCCTAAAAATAGCTTTTACTTCACCTGCAAAACTTTGCTATCCACATTTTTCCTTATGAAGAGGAACTGGTCAGCAAGGAACGGGACAAAAAAGCTGTGGAGAGGAAAAAGTCAAAGAGGAATCCTGGTGATTATTTTTCATATTGAAGCCCAAATCCTGTTCTGGAGTAATTTATTTCCAGTGTCTGTAGTTTAGAGGAAAGCAGCGTGGAAAGGAAAGTGTCTTCTTAGCCAGTTTCCTTGTTCTAACCCTAAAGAGAGTGTGGTGCTTACATAACACTGTCCGTGTTCCGTACCGGGACAGTGTTTACAGACATACTGTTTTATATATGCATATTTAGCTTTAAATTAGTTGACTACACCAGGTAAGTAGGGTTATACAAAATGTTTTGCAATATTCCTGGACAACTACTACATTTACAAAAAAAAAAAGTTTGTGGGTTGCTAGATGTTAATTTGATGGGATGGCACTTTTTCCCTCCTATCTAGCCAAATCTGGGCTCCGATGACCTTTAATATCACTTTCCTCACATAGTAAGCAACCCGTGGTCTAGCCTACTCCCATCCAAGACAGTCAGCTTAGAGAAAAATGTTTGCCTGTGTCCTCTTGAGGAATTCAAAGCCTTGGTGGGCCTGTCTAGCACCGTCTTCTGCTGCCAGACGCTACCCTGTCACTCGAGCAGATTCTCTGTTCTGGACAGGAGCACAGCAGCCTGACCCAGTGCTATAGGTCTCTCCTCCCCCACCTGGCTCTGTGTCCTGTACTCTCAACCCCCGGCACTCTTATACTCCTATTAGAACTTCATTTTCTCCATTACCGAGATGGAAGCCCTTTTCTTGTCCTTACAGTTCACACACTTCTCTATTCTTTGCACTATTTTACCACTTTCTGCTTATGCCCCTCATCTGGTCATCATGATATGCTATCCATTATTGCTAGACATACCCTTTCCCTTCCACTAGATGGAAGTTCATTAAAGAAAGAGGCCATGTCAGATGTTTTAGTAAATACATGGTAACAAACTGCAGTGTTCACCTTCATCATCATCATCATCACCTGTTATTAACAATGCTTCACATTCAAATGGTGACATACTATTGTGTAAACCATTTAAAATAAGAATTCTGCCCCTTCTCACTTTTTGCAAAAGTTATGACAAAATTATCTCCATTTAACAGAGGAGGAAACGAAAAAATTCTTGTGATTTGGTGACTTACCCCATTTCACATAGTAAGTGTCAAGGAGGGGATTTGAAACCTGGCTTCATTTTTTCTTTTTCTTTATTTTTTTTAAGTAGGTAATGAGGTAGAAGTGGATGAGGAGGAAGAATGAAGAGAAATCAAAATTTATTTTAACTCCAAGCTAAATGAGAGGAAAGGAAGCTACTTCAAATTCACTAGATGGGGCGGTGCCTGTGGCTCAAAGGAGTAGGGCGCCAGCCCCATATACCGGAGGTAGTGGGTTCAAACCCAGCCTCGGCCAAAAACAAAACAAAAACAAAATAAATAAATAAAAATCACTAGATGAAGATGTTCACATCTTCCTAGCTGCGAACTACTATCCTTCACTAACTATGCGCTCTCTCTTATTAAAGCATTTACCCTTATGATACCATGTAATCTTCATAAAGAAAAGAGGATGGTATCAGCCCTCTTTAGAGATGAGGAAATTGAGATTCCCAGATTTTAAGTAATTTGCCTAAAATCACCCAATACACGGTGGTAACCCAGAATCTCTAACCTGATTCCCAAACACACGCTCCTTTCATTGTTCTGCTTCTTTGGAACCCAGAGCGGAAGGAAAAGAAAAGAAAAGTCTTATAATAACTTGCACAGCGTATCTGCTCAGAGACAACACAGAAACGCCTAAAATAAAAAGTAGGTCCAGAGTCTACTGCAGTTAAAGATTCATTTCGATTGCATTTTTCTTTAACTAGTCATGCCTTCCTCATTATTTTTAACGAATTTATATACCTATTTGCTTTTTCTACCTATGCTCTACAATAGACAGATGTGAGACTGCAGCTTCCAGCTACAATGATATATAAAGTGGACTGTGATAAGTTAAAAAAAAATGCATTCTGTAAATCCTAGAGCAAACACTAGAGTAAAAACTAGAACAAAGAGCTATAGCTAACTGGCCAATACAGAAAACAAAAATGGAATCATTAACAACCCAGTTAGTCCAAAAGGTGACAGGAAAAGAAGAAAGAAAGAACAAATGGGGTAAACAGAAACAAATACAGTAAAAAGATGATAGATTGAAATCTACACATATTAGTCATTTTATTAAATATAACTGCTGTGAATATTCCATCTCAAAGACAGAGATTGCCAGGCTGGTTAAAGGAGCCATTATATGTAATCTAATGAAATCTGCTTTACAAATGAGTAAATAAATTAAAATATAAAGAACTCTACTTTAAATATAAAAGTAGATATATTATTAAAATTAAAAATAAAAAAATAGAGAAAAAAGATATGAGGTGTTTCTTTATTTTATTAGCTTTATTTCCCATTCTCTGGACATGCTCTGTTTTTCAGTTATGTAGTTTCATAGGACTCAAAATACTATCCACATTCTCTGTCTAGTTTACTAATCTACTGTTTAATAAATTAGCAAGCCAAAGACTTGCCAGCTATCCAGTGCTGAACCACATGAACAGGGAAACAAGAAAAGAAATCTATGTTTACATAGATGTGTTTTGTTTTAGAATTTAAACAAATGTATTTGAATAATAAAATGGTACATGTTCATGGGAGAAAAATTTAGATATCTTTATAAGCACAAAGAAGAAATTAAAATTGCCCAATATCACGCCGTCCATAAAGAATCATGTATAATATTTTATACTTTTTGTTTTGGTAAAATTGAGCATACATGTTTTACAAAAATGAGATCAAATCAAATTTTTTCTACTTTAAAATACATTGTGGATATCTTTTCATGTCAATAAATCTTCTGCAAAATCTAATAACCATTATTCTATCATGTGGTATACTGTCATTTATCACCACAGTTAATTATAGCTGAAGTGTGTTGAATACTTACTATGTGCCAGGCACTGTGCTAAGAGGTTTACAGTGTTGACTTAGTCACTCTTTATCACTGTGTACCTATACGAGTGACATGAATTTCCATGACAGTATTATTTTACATCGCAATAGGCCGAGTTCTTGTCTTTTGTAGTAACTGTTAAATTTTCCTTCGGTATTGGCTTGGCATTCTGCTACTCCTCCTACCTCTAAAATATACATCTTTGTACTCCTATTTCACATGCCCATCTGACACAACATCCTATCTTTAGAATGCATCTCTGACAGCATGCCTCTCTTTGCTACAAAAATAGAATTTTATTCCTCGATCAAAATTTGGTTAATGTAGAGAGCACACCAGCATTGTACTGAATGCTCTCCTAATCCCCAACTTCGTGTTGCTAATTTGTGTTCAAGTTTTTGCTATTTTGAACAATGTTGGGATGAATATCTTTGTGGGTATGGAAGTAAATTGTGTTTGGAGCATGCCATGATTTGCCTGATGCCCAGATGTTCTCCCTGACTCTCAGAACCTGAACAATGCACTAAGATACTTAGTTGGTGCTGAGCACAAACGCACATCAAATTCTGTTAACTTGTTAAGAGTTGATTGTGTGCGCTTCTTCGCAACTTAGCATTCAATTACATTGCAGTGAAATCAGCCACCGAGGGAGTATTTACACCACAGAAATCAGCAAACACTATAAATCAGGGAAATGTTTCCCCCTGGAGGGCCCATCATTAAATATTTACCAGAACATGCCTGGCCTCATTGATAAGTTAATACAGGTACCTTGTAGGCAGCACTACACGGTGACGCAGTTGGCATAGTTCCTAATCAATATAGTGTGGTCCACCAGCCAAGAAGTCTGCAACATAGCGGTGATGAATATATAGTGTGGCCCAAGGTCGCACATTCAAGAGGTGTTGGAGTCAGAATTCTAACCCCAAGAATTCTCTTCTCCAAGGCCATGTTCCTTTGCTCGATTTGGCTATTTCAGGAAAGGATGGGCTCTGGCTTTATCATTTGACTGTATGGCTGTAAATGAATTATTAATTTTTCTGTCTCTAACTTTCCTCATCTACTACAAAAAGAACAAGAACAGTACCTAGTTTACTGTGATATGGGGGGGGGGTTAAGTGAAGTAATAGGAATTGAAGGAGCTTAACACAGTGGTGGGCACCTGAGAAGTACTCAATAAATATTAAATATTATTAATATATTTTTTGAAGGGCACACTGTGATAAATTGATATCCTTTGCTAGAACTTATCTATCTTTTATCTCACAGTGTTTTTTTCAGGTGAGAAATGCTTGACAGTTTTGTTTATTAAAGGCTTTACAATTTGAGCACAGAAATTTTCTTTAAAAAAAGACAAAACTAATACATATTTCAGCTATAGTTCCATTATGGAACAGCAACTTACCAGTTCATTATTGATCAAGCACCCTTAAAAGCACTAAATGAATTCATAGGCACCTTCAGATATCCAGCGAAGTGATTCCTTTAGAAGAATTACCACAATATGACTTGAATACTTTAATTTTGGCTAATCATTAGAAGTCTGGTTGTTGCTACCTTGGACTAACATAGTCCCCTTAGATTTCTCTTTATGATGAAGCCTGTGCTTTGAACACAATGTTCTTATTATTTGAAGAGCATCCATGATAAGCAGAAATATTAACTTTCAGCAGAGAATCTACTTCTACCAAATTGATATAAATGAATTTAATATTCACTTTCAATTCCTGTCAATTGATGATGAGGAAGAACTTTTGGGGTCAGGACTGTATAAAAATAACAAAGGCAGGGACAGATTGAATAGTACAGTGCCTCGCCTGTAGAAACCCAGAATGAATACATATTTAGTGAGTGAATCATGAGTCAATGTGAAGTAAGCACTCGAATACACACACACAAACACCCATACCCAACTAATATATATGACAGACACATGTGTACACCACACAGATATAACTCAAAACCATAAAATCAAATCTAAAATATGAGTTAGAATGTAGATCATCTTGTATATCAAAGGAATAATTTTGACACATAGTTTTTTACAAAAGCCTTGGAACTTTTCTTGATGTTGCCTAACATCCTTGCCACTGAATGCAGAATAAAGGGAACATTGGCCCAGGAGGGCTTCATGGGGAGGCAGAACTGGCCATCAAGGGTTTCTTCTTTGCAGCCCAATCTGATGGCAAAGAGCTGGTCCTCTTAGCCATGAATGTTTTTTATTCAGCTGATACCTTGGATTGTTATGAGAAAGAATGAAGGCAGATCCAACATTTGAAATTTCTTCACCATTTGTATTTGTTTTCTGGAATTTGTATTTTGATGGTATTTCCTCTGATGCCTCAGTGAGACTTTAAGACAGTGTTTCCAGCTTCCTCTGGAGTTTTGAAAATCAAAGCCAATCTCTCCTGGTGCGAACAGACCTTGCCTCTCACCCCTGCCCCAGGTAGGAAAGGCCCACCATTTGGAGGGTTGAGCTAGATAGCTGGTGGCCAAGGCCCAGCTAGAAAATGGCTTCTTCTCTCCCAAAGAGAATGTTTTCAGCCCCATATTATATAGGGATCAAACAATGACAAGTGAACAGCATGAGGCTGTGAGTCAAAGTCTGCTGAGGACAAGCACCTAGCCTGCCTAGGCCCAGCCTGCCATAGACCTCCCAAGGCTGGAAGTGCCCCTCTCACTGCCTGCTTGCCAGATCAGCAGACTAGGAGAAGGGAAGCTGAAGGTGCCCTTCCTGCTAGGTCAATCACAAAAGAGGAGAAAGATACTTTATCCTTCAAGAAATGCAGGTTCTCATCTTGCCTCTGCTCCTTTCAACTGTCTGGTCCTCACCTATCCAAAAATATGATGAACCACATGATCTTGGAGCCCTTCCACACCTACTTTAGCATCCAAAAATCCCTACATTTGTGGAGTATTTACTGCATGCATGCCAGAGATTGCACTATTGTGTTCGTATGCATTATCTCATTTTATTTTCAAATAGCCTATCAATGGATGTTATCTCTACTTTACAAATGAGAAAAGTGAAGCTCGAGAGGTGAAGCAACTTGGTCAAGTTCAGGTTGTAGAGTAAGGATTCAACCCCAGCCTAGCCTGTTCCAAATCCCACACCCATACCCACTACCCTGAGCAGTGCCTGATACTTCCTTCATGTGCCTATAATATTTGACAACATCTTAAAGTACAGTCAGACCAAAGTCTCAGGAGATCCTCTGGACACTCCTCTAAATGCCCCTTTTACAATTTTCTGCCCTGACATCCATTGGCATTAGGAACCCGCTTCTGTATTGTGTTTTTTGGCAAATGTCCATGCAACATAAAGAAGGTGCAGGATCTTATCTGGTCACTTCATTTGTGCAAGCAAGGCTCTGTGGAGTGTAGGCATCTGTGACTCATCCATCAGCTCTGGAATCACTTTCAAAATTTACTGATCTCCTGGACAGGAATGGGGAATGGCTTCACAGAAAATGGAAAGTTCTGAACTTTTCCCAAAATCTCAAACCCAAATGAAACCCAACTGCTTCTATTGGGGATGGGTCATAACTCTGTTCTTCTGGTTCCTTCAAAGTCAAAGGTGACACTCACTCCTTCCACTCTCCTGGGAGTAATGAATGATGAAGAAAAGTGAGCCAAGCCTGGACCTGGCAAGGAGGGACTGCCAGAGACTGATTTCTGATCTAATAGCCTTAGGATTTTCTCTGACATGGGTAAGCCTGAGACAGTTCGTTTAGAGGAAAAGCAGTTAAAGAAAATCTGATAAAAATCTCCCATTACTACTAAGGCAGAGGTTTTTAGGAGGGAGAGTGGTGAAGAAAGAGAATATGTTCTTTGGTTTCCACTCCCAATTTTTCCACTTAGCTATGTGACCTCAAACAAGGCTCTCTGAGCCTTAATTTCCTCTTATGTAAAACTGGGATACATTTGCCACAAAGGTTTGTTGTGAGGGTGAAGTGAATTCATCATGTAATATTAGCACATAGTAAGAACTTAATATATTATCACTCCCAAATTTTACAAAATTATAGACCTTTAGAGTTAAAAGAGACATGATATCGAGTCCAAATATCTGATGTTACAGATGAAGTTAAAGGTGAAGCCCAGGGAACCAAAAAACCAAATTACATAATTAATTAATAGAATTCTAGTACATTTTATCTGCAGCTACCTTGATGTTTTTCAAGTCCTGCATTTACAGATATACGTATCCATTAATCAACACCATTATTGGAGTATCCTCTATATACTCAGCATTATGTTAAGAAGGATGAAAAAGTTAAAGGAAATGAAAAGTCTCAGGCATCCTTAGCAACAGGCATTAGGACCTTGCTGTGTGCAGTGTTCTAAGCTCTCAGTGCTGGGGACGAGAAATTAAATATAAGATATAGCACATGCTATCAAAGGAAGTTACCATTTTGTTGAGTTAACACATGGAACAAAGAGAATCATGCAAGATGGTGTATGTATGAATGCAAATGGTATGGTTTAGATGTGGAAATAGAAGAAAAAGTTAGCAAGCACTGGAGGAGACAGAAAGGGCTTTCTGGGGTTGCTTAGCCTTGAAGGATTATACTGTGAAAGAGCACACAGTTGGTCTTGGCTTAAGATGATTCAACTTGATGATTTTTCAACTTTGAGATGGTGTGAAAGTGATACACATTCAGTACACTGCTCAACTTACCATGGAGCTATAAACCCAGTGTAAGAGGAAAATATGGAAAGTCAAAAATACATTTAAGACTTATTTTTAACTTATGTAAACCCATTGTAGTTAAGCATTTGTCCTTTAAGCATTAGAGGTCTCTGTGCTTCTAGAAAGATGGCCAATGTGCCCCTTCTTCATTCACCTTCACCTACTCCACTGACTGCCGCCTGCTGAACCCTGACAGACCTGTCCAAGAGACCAGTCTCAAGACAAATGCTACAATTAGAACAGATTATTTAGGGGTAAGGCACAATTGTTAGAGGGACTTTACCTAACAAATGCAATCAGTGTAACCTGGTTTCTTGTACCCTCAATGAATCCCCAACAATAATTATATAAAAACAATAGATTATTCACCTACCCCTAAGAGATAATCAAAAAGAAGCCCACCATACTTTATAACCCTGGGAATGTTCAGGTCCAGGTCAATTCCCAGCTTGGAATTCTTTGACCCTCTCTTCAATTAGACTCTTTGGACTCTTGTGTTTTATGGCTTTATACATCTTCTGATTTGTGTAACTCAGAGTCTGGCATAATCAAAATCTCCTACATGTATGGCTGAGTGTTCAATTCATTATACTGTCTCACTGAGGCCTGCTTTTCCCTTCCTGACATAGCTTTAATGGCGGCTTCCTCTACTATAAGTTGTTTTTCCTCTTTCACTTGCATATCCCTTTCTAGACCCTGCCATCTAGTTGTTCAATATCATCATTTAAATATACTGATGTCTTCCAGCTTCCTTTAGGCTTTACCTCTATCCCAAGTTCCAGACTTGTATATGCAACATCCTAATCTATCATTTTCAAATGATTATCTAATAGCCATTACAAATATAACATATGAAAGCAAAAGTTTTGATTCCTTTCCCCAAACTCTAACCTCCTCCTCCCTCATTTTTCTCCAACTCAGTCAGTGGCACCACTGCTTACCGATCAGCTCAGGACAATAGCTTGAAAACATCCTTGATACCTCTCTTCTCATGCTTTACACCTGCCTTTCAGCACTCAAATCCAGCCCATTTGTATGTCTTGTAGGCTCTATTTGCAAACATATTTCCTAAGTTCATATTCTGTTTCTAGTAACACAACATCAAGATTTTCAGATCAAATCTAACCTTTAAAACTATAAAAATGCTGTTAAAAAATTTTAACGCTCTTCAAAAGCATTTAAAGCTTAAAATTTAAGTTAAGGTAGGATTTCAGATATGTAAGCAGAGGATAGGAAAACTTATGCCCTGGGATTGTTTAATAAAACTGGAGAACTTGAGTTTCACTGTTTGTGGCCTGTGCCTCTATGTGAAGAAATTGACAGCAGAGCTTTGCTTTGTAAAGACAAGATTATCAAAAGTTACATTTTTTAATAAAAGAGATAACCCAAAAGTAAACCTACTCCACTTTTGAACCTCAACCACTTGCTAAAAATGTTATATTGATGCTGAGCAGAAAAAGATGGAAAAAAGCTACTGAGAAGTTGTCGCCATGAGCCATCCCTAAAATTTATTTGGAGCCCAAATTCACATTAGGTAAGTGCTTTAAAATTAAGCTGTGAATTTAGCTGTCAGGATGCCTAGGCAACTGGCAGAGGCAAATAAAAATTCTCTATGGATGAACTGATCTTTGTCCTAAGACTCAAAGGAATCCTAAAAATAATTCCCTTGATAAATGATCATACCACAGCAAAAAATAAAAATAAATTAAAAAAAAAGGAAACTAAGGACAATGAACAACAGTATTCAGAAATCATAAACAACAGGAGAGATACAGAGACTTCATATTAGAATTTTCACACATGAAATTAATATAGACATGTTTACTAGTGATATATCTTGAACAGAAAACTCTAAAGAATGGCTAAGCAAACTCTCAATAGAATAAAAATTAATGTTTTAGAAATAAAAGTTACAATTAAAAATAAATATTGTATTAAGTATCTAAAAATCATATTAGAAACTACTTAATAAATAATTATTAAACTAAATTATATTTTCAAAGAAATAACTCAGACTGTAATACAGGAAGACAAAGAGAAAGTATGAAATAAGTCTAATAAAAGAAAAAGTAGTATGAAAATGTCTAATATCCAATTAAACATATTTCAGAAAAAAGGAGAGAGAATATTAGAATGAGAAACATTATTAGATGAAGGAATTATGGAGGAACTTTCAAAAATTATAAAAAACACTGGTCTATAGTTGTAAGATGTCTACATCAATCCCAAGCAGAATAAATTTTAAAAATCCACATCTTGACACATAAATGTGAAATGCAAAAGACCAACATAAAGAAAAGATTTTACACCATTTAAGGACAAATGACAGATTATCTTTGAATAGTTAGAGTGACACTAACAGCTGATATTTCAACAGCAATAATGGAAGCTAGAAAGGCATGGAATAATATATTCACTTTGTTAAAAAAATCCCTTCAATCTGTATTTCATGCCCAGTGAAAATATCTCTCAAAAATTAAGACAAAATGAAAACATCTTAGACAGTAAACACTTGGACACTGAATTTTTTTTAACATCTTAAGGAAATCCTAAAGAATGTACTTCATGTACAAAAAAAAAAAAAAAAAAAAAAAACATTCCAGGTGCAAATTCTGTGTTTCAAGAAGACATGAAAGGCAAAGTAAATAGTGAATATATAAATAATTATAAACACATCTAGGTAACAGAAACTGCTGTGTTTGTTCGTGTCCTATTTACTTTTTATTATATTAAGACAGGGAGTCTACACTTCTTAGGATGCCTTGTAATTAGGTGTAGGCTTGGGACTGCATTTTGGCCATTACTGTTTGATCAAGGGTAATATGAATTACTTCCAGAATGCAGTGGTTAAAATGGGAGCTTATCTTCTCCCGTAGACTCTTTTCCTATTTGCTGGCTTAATGGAGAGTATTCAAAGAACTAACAAGACTTAGAGTAATGGGATGGAAGGAGCCTGAATGGAAGGTTGCCCAACCAAAAATATCCCCCCTTGGACTAAAACGTGCCTAAGAAACAAACTTTCATAGTGCAGCCACCAACATTCTAGGATTTACTTGTTATTAGCCCTAGCAGTACCTAACTAATACATCGACTGAAGAGTTAAAACAAGAGACTAAATTAGAACACACTACAGCAATAGCATATAATTTGGGGAGTAGATAAGAGTAGATATGGAGCTTAACTATTCTAAGTTTCTTTCTTTATCTTGAGAGAAGATAATGGTTTAAAACTTTACCCTTCAAAACATTACATATACTAATTGTAATCTCCCACGTGACACTAAAGAACAGAAGCGTAGTACATAAATTCCAACATGGTATGGGGGGAAAATGGAATATGATAAAAATCATAGGAAAGAAGAAAATGGAATATGATAAAAATCATAGGAGGGTAAAAGGAAAACCCTAAAATAAAATAGTAAATATAAATATCTTGGAATTGCATTAAATGTAATAAACTAAATGTTTCAAACAAAAGATTGAAAAATTAAAAAGCTAATTAGGTGCTATTTAAAAGATATACATCTATAAGGAATGGATTCTATGACCTCCAATGGATGCTAAGGTTCATGGAAGCTCAGGTCTCATATAAAATGATGGCATATTCACATATAACCTGTGTATGTTCTCTTGTTTACAAGGGGTCTCACAATTAAGTTCATGAGCTCCTTCTGGAAAATGTTCTGCAAACCTTATTGCTCAATATCACTATAGTCACCTTCAAAGTATTCCCCTTAGGAAGCTATGCACCAATGTCAGTGCGTAGTTCACCTTTCAAAGCGATTTTAGAAATCTTTTTCTGGAATAACCATCAGAGCTGTTGTCATATTACCCATGATGTCCTGAATGTCATCAAAATGTCTTCCTTTCAATATTTACTTTATCTGTAGGTAAAGAAAAAAGTCACTGGGAGCCATATTAGGTGAGTAGGGAGGGTGTTCTAATATAGTTATTTGTTTACTGGCTAAAAACTCCCTCACAGACAGTGGTGTGTGAGCCGGTGCAAGAGCCCACTTTTGCACACAACTTTCTCATGCCAGGATTTTCAGTTAAAATTTTCTTATTTCTCTTTCACTGACATTTTCTTCATGGCATTATCTCCCGAAAATTGGACTAATGTGTCCCTGATTTCACTTCTACTCAGCAAGGAATTTACAAAGGTTTGCTCATTGCTCTAATTCAAGCTCTGACATTCTCACAATGGTGCACAACACACAATAACAATAATGAATGTCACTCACCAAGACACCACCACACATTGAGAGGAATACAGCTGTGAGACACTGATATACCAAGTTTATGAACCTTTCCGGGTTCTTTGTACAGTATGGCCTGGTGCATGGTGGGAAGTTTGAGAACTTAATTGTCAGTCATCTCTAGATTTAGCACAATACCTAATACATTGTAAATGCTATGTAAATAGTTGTTACATAGTATTGGTTTTTTATTTATTCTCTGTGTGTGTGTTTTCAGTATATTCCATCCATGGTTGACTGAATCCACAGATGTAGAACCTGTGAATATAAAGGGCTGACTATATTAGACAATGAGGGATGTGTTCTTCTTGCGGTGATAACAGAAGCAACAACAGGGTGCACGGAAGCACTGCATATCTCTTAAGGCTTGAGCTTGAAAGTGACAAACCATCATTTCTGCTGATGTTCTTTTGATCACAGTAGTCATATAGCCAATCCCAATTATCAATCAGGTGGGAAAATAAAAGCCACCTCCTACAGGAGGAATCGCACTATCACAAAACAAAAGACATAGACTTGGGAAAAGGTGAAAAGTTAGGGGCAATAATGCAACTTACTACGTTAGAAATAGAATTTCCTTTAACTTATTGATAAAAGATATCTATCTAAAGCAGCAGGGTTCTCAACCTGTGGTTGTGACCCACAGGAACTATATTAAAGGGCCGCAGCATTAGGAAGGTTGAGAACCACTGATCTAAAGTAAGCAAAATATATGGAAATAATATATATATTTGTATATTATGAGATATTTGAACAGTCTCTCTTTGAGATAGGAACATAAAGATGCTTCCATTATCACTATTATTTGATATTTTTATCAGAAAACAGAATCTTAGCTAACACTATAAGAGAATAAAAAGAAAGAAAAGCCTAGGGAGCAGTGAATAAAAAAGAAAATTGTCTTCTTTGCAGATTATATAATTGTATATTTAAAAAAGTTAAAAGAATCTGCAAATTATTTGAATTAGTAACAGAATATAGTCAGTTTGCTAAATAAAATCTCAGTATACAGAAATCATATATTAGCAATCTATATACTAGCAGCAAATAAATTTTTAAAAGGTAGAATTAATGCCTTAACAAGAAGATTGAGGAAAAAATGCCAGACTAGAAGCAACCTGGCTGCACACCACTCCCCAAGCAAGAAGTGAAAAATACAGTCAGCAGGCTACCTACGGATCTGGATTGTTCTTCTCTGAAGCAACATTGTGAAGTCACAGAGAAGCAATGCAGGTCACTCAGTGTGGAAACAAAGAACAAAACAGGTGATGAGGTGAGATACATAAGATCCAAGAACGTGCAGGGAAGAATAGGAGGATACAGTGCAGGGGTGATGCACTCACTCTGCTGGCACTGTGCAGTTGTGAGAAGGCTGCCTCCACTACTACAGACCTCTACTTGGTTGGACCTGGGCCCTGCCTGGTATGGTGTGGTGGAGATCAGGCAGCAGCTAAAGCCATTGTGAACTCTTGGGTGCATGGCACCAAGTCAGCACTGGTCTAGGGAAGGAGTGAACAGAGGGAGGCTTCCCTGAGCCATATTTTTGACTGGGACCCAAACATTTCTCTTCTATAATACAATGGGATCTTAGCATAGGAAGTGTCTGGGGCACAGCAGACTGACCTGAGAGGTTTGAGGTGACTACTTTGACAGGTTCTGGGGAGGGTATGGACAACTCCACAGTCACTGGAACTAACATCTGCCCACATGACTTGATATCTAAAGGGTCACTGAGGCTAAGCCTGTGGAATATCCTGCCACATGCTCGGCCTGACTGCCCACTAGGCCCCAAATGTTTCCTGCTTGTTCAGCCCTGACCCTACTCTCCAAGTTAGATTAGCTTCATTATCTGCATGGCCTTGATCCCAGCTCTGAGGCCTTGCCCCAAAGCCCTGCTTTGGGCTTCTCCCAAGCCCTTGATGTGAAGCTTCTTTGCCAGAGCCTAAGGTTCTGCCTCTCTACCACCAGAGATTCTCCTAGGCCCACAACACCATCCCAAAGACTCCAGTACTGTGTCTGGATCTCAAAACCCAACTCCACAGCTTCCACCACCACTGCAGAGTAAGAGGAACTCCTCTAAATTCCAATGCCCCTCAGAAACCCCACAGCCTCAAGCTGCCAGTACACCATGACCTGGTATGAGTAAATATCCACAGCCTGGGAACCCATGAGCTACCTAGATAGCCTCACCCAAATGTTACTGTCACCCCTGTGAGGAGACCCTGGCTAGAGCAATCCCTAGAATACCAGCCTCAGTGAAGAGGGTCTTGCCTAGCTCTCAACTTAAACATTCTACAACTTTAGGATCCTAGAACCTAACACAAAGAGCATTTAGCACAGGCTTGAGCAGAGGCAATCACAGGCAAGCAGAACAAATCAGAATATCTGCATTACAGCCTTCTAATGCACATACCTCTCCTCTTTTGGGTCAGTATTCCAAAATAGGAGGAAAAAAGTGCCATGTAGGGACTTCCCCTTATTCTAATCAAATAGAAGAATTCTTAGCAAAGAAAAGAACCTATTAGCCCCAAGTGGAGAAAAGAGGTTTCAGATAAGAAGAAACCTGCAAAAAACCAAAAAACCTGGGCAACAAGAAAAATTAAAATAGTATGGCATTCCCAAGGGGTCAGAGAGAGCTGTAACAGCAAACTCCAACTACATGGAAATTTTCAAAATGACAGAAATGGAATTCAGAATATTGATGGCAAGTAAGATGAATGGAATTGAAGAGAAAGTTGAGATCCAGGCTCAGTGCCCATAGCACAGTGGTTATGGAACCAGCCACATGCACCAAGGCTGGCGAGTTCAAGCCTAGTCCAGGCCAGCTAAATAACAATGACACCTGCAACAAGAAAACATCCAGGCATTGTGGTGGGTACCTGTAGTCCCAGCTATTTGGAAGGCTGAAGCAAGAGAATTGTTTAAACCCAAGAGTCTGAGGTTGCTGTGAACTGTGACACCATGGCACTCTACTGAGGGTGACATAGTAAGACTCTGTCTCAAAAAAAAAGAAAAAAGAAAAAGAAAAACAAAACAAAAAGAAAGTTGAAATCCAACAAAAAGAAGGCAAAAAAATAAAAATAAGGAAGGATAGAACTCAAGAAATGAAAGAGCCATTTAGGGAAATTTAAAACACAGAAAAAAGTTTCAGCAACAAATTAAACCAAGGAAAAGAAAGAATCACAGAGCTTGAAGACAAGGCTCTCAAGCTAAGCCAGTCATTAAAATAGGCAGAGAAGAGAAGAAAAAAGGCAGAACAATCACTCAGAGAGATACAGGACTATGTAAAGCAAACTAACATGTGAACTATAATTATTCTTAAAGGAGAAGAAGATAGAGCTAAAAACATGGAAAAATCTATTCAAGAAAATAACTGAGAAAAATTTCTCTGGTATCTCCACAGAGCCAGACATCCAGATAGAAAGTAATAACCAAGCACCAGGAAGATTCATAGTAAATAGGATATCTCCAAGACACATAGTAATCATCCTAGCCAAAGTCTAAATGAAAAAGGAAATTCTATAAGCAGCCAGAGGTAAGTAACAACTGACCTAGAGGCTAACAGCAGGCTTCTCAGTGGAAACCTTATGAGCCAGAAGGGAGTGGTCCCCATTTTCAATCTTCTTTGACAGAACAACTGCTAGCCTAGAATTTTGTACCCTGAAAAAGTACGTTTCAAAATTGATGGAGAAATTAAGTCTTTTCCAGACAAGCAAACATTGTGTGAATTTGTCATGACCAGACCTGCCCTGTAGGGAAATACTCAGAATTACATTATACATGAATCAGCACAATATGATCCCACCAATATAAATCACCCAAAATCACAACTCTTATATAATAATAGCACAGGAAGCAAAACAAAGCAACAAGGTATTTACTACACCCATTGTGATGAACAGAAGAGCTTCACACTTATTAAGTTTATCTCTTAATGTTAAGAGCACAAATGCATCACTCCAAAGTCTTAGGTTGGCTGAATGGATGCAAAAACAACCCAAGAATCTGCTGCCTCCAGGAGACATATCTAAACTACAAGGATGCAAATAATCTCAAAGTGAAAGAATCAATATTCATCCTCATTACAATATCCCATGTAAATGGAAACCAGAAGAGAATAGATGTAGCCATTCTCACATCACACAAAATTGACTTTAAATAAGCAATGGTCAAGAAAGACAAAGATGGTCATTACATGATAATAAAGAGAGAAGTTCAACAAAAAGATATAATATTCCTAAATATTATGTTTAGTAGTAACCAAGCACCAGGAAGATTCATAGTAAATAGGATATCTCCAAGACACATAGTAATCATCCTAGCCAAAGTCTAAATGAAAAAGGAAATTCTATAAGCAGCCAGAGGTAAGGTTAGGTTATGCACCTAACATGGGCGTGCCCAAATTCATAAAGCAAAACTCTATTATATCTAAGCAAAAAGATAAGCAGCAACATTGTAATTGCCAGGGACTTCAACACCCCACTATCAGATCTGGACAGATCATTAAAACAGAAAATAAATAAAGAAACCCTGGACTTAAATGGGATCCTCAACAAATGAACCTAAAAGATATTTACAGAACATTCTATCCCCAAACTACTGAATATGCATTCTTTTCACCAACATATGAGACATTCTCCAAGACTGGTAATGTTTTAGGCTATAAACTTTTCTCACCAAATTAAAAAAAAATCAAAATCATGCTGTATATATTCTTAGACCATAATAGATTAAAATTAGAAATCAATTCTAAGATAACGCTCAAGTTTACACAAAGTTATGGACATTAAATGACCTGATCTGTACAATTATTGGGTCAGTAATTAAATTAAGAAAAGATGGAGACTTTATGTCTTACATATTAACCTGGATGGAGGAGGAACACATTATTCTTAGTAAAGCATCACAAGAATGGTGAAGCAAGAATCCAATGTACTCAATTCTAACATGAAGGCAATAGATGATCTAATACAAGGGGTTGGTAAGGGAATGAGGGATCTGGAAGAGGGGAGGAGGAAAGAAGATGGGGTGGATGGCACCCATCTTGGGGGTAGGACACAATTACAAGAGGGACTTTACCTAACAAATGCAATCAACGTACCCTAATTCTTTGTACCCTCAATGAATCCCAAACAATAAAAAAAAAAAAGATAGAAATCAAAATTCCTTGAACTAAATGACAAAAGAGACATAAGATATCAAAATCTTTGGAGCACAGTAAAAGCATATTTAAGGGGAAAATTCATAGCCTTAATTCCCCATATCTCAAAGTCAGAAAGATCACAAATTAACAAACTACGATTACATCTCGAAGAATTAGAAAAGGAAGTGCAAACCAAACCCAAAGGTAGCAGAAGAAAAATAATAAAGATCCAAGCAGAAATAAATGAAATGTAAAATAAAAAATTAATACAAAAGGCCAGTGAAACAAAAAGTTGGTTCTTTGAAAAAAATAAACAACACCAATGGACCTCTTGCAAGATTAACTAGAAACAGTAGAGAAAGGACCCAAATAAGCTCAATCAGAAATAAAAAAGAAGATATCAGAACTGATAACACAGAAAAAAAAATCATCTATGAATGCTACAAAAATCATTACCATGCATAAACTAGAAAATGTAGAAGAAATGGGCAAATTCTGGGAACCCCACAATCTTCCAAACTCAATCAAGAAGAAACAGAACTCCTAAACAGACTAATTATGAACAGTGAGACTATAGAAGTAATAAAGTCTTCTAACAACAACTACAAAAATATCCCCAGAACAGATGGATTCATAGCTGAATTCTACCAGGCCTACAAAAAAGAACTCTCACTCATACTGCTGGAATTTTGCCATAACATTGAAGAGAAGGGAATCCTCCCCATTCATTCTATGGAGCCAGTATAACCTTCCCACCATAGCCAAGAAAGAACATAGCAACAAAGAAAATGAGAGACCAATATCCCATATGAATTTAGATGCTAAAATCTTCAACAAAATATTAGCAAACCAAATTCAACAGCACATACAAAAAATAATCCACCATGACCAAGTAGGCTTTCTCTCAAGAATGCAAGGATAGTTCAATACACCTGAATCCATAAATGTGATTCACCATAAACAGAAGTCAAAATAAAGACCATATGACCATCTCAAGTGATGCAGAAGAAACATTTGACAAAATTCAACACCCTTTCATGATAAAAACCCTAACAAACTAGGCATGGAAGGAACATTTTTCAAGATTATAAATGTCAAATATGACAAAGCCACAGTCAACATCATACTAAATGGCAAGAAGTTGAAAGCATTCCTATTAAGAACGAGATCAAGACAAGGTTCCTCCCCATCCCTACTTCTGTTCAATATAGTGCTGGAAGTCCTCACCAGAGCAATCAGGCAAGAGAAAAGAAAATAGTGTCCAAAATGAGACAGAAGAGATCAAACTATTGCTTTTTGATGATAATGTGATTTTCTATCTAGACAACCCCAAAGACTTCACTAAGAGTCTCGTAATTAAAAAAGTAATGCAGCAAAGTCTTAGGATATACAATGAATGTACACAAATCAGCAGAATTTTTACACACCAATAATAACAGGCAAGGTAAGAATCAAATCAAAGTCTCAATACCATTCACTATAGCTACAAAGAAAAGAAAATACACAGGAATATGGTTAACCAAGTAGGTGAAAGAGCTCAACAAGGATAACTAAGAAACAGTGAGGAAAGATATTGTAGATGATTATTAACAAACAAATGGAAAAAACATATCATGCTCATGGATCAGTAGAATCAACATTGTTAAAATGTCTATACTATCCAAAGTAATTTATAGATTTGATGCAATCTCAATCAAAATACAGGCCAGGAGTGATGCTTCTCGCCTGTAATCCTAGCACTCTGAGAGACAAAGGTAGGTGGATTGCTTGATCTCAGGATTTGGAGACCACCCTAAGCAAGAGTGAGAGCCCATCTCTAAAACTAGGCTGGCATTGTCATGGTTGCCTGTAGTCCCAGCTACTCAAGAGGCCGAGGCAAAAGAATTGCTTGAGTCCAAGAGTTTGAGGTTGTTGTGGGCTATGTATGACCCACAGCACTTTACGAGGGTGACATTGTGAGACTCTGTCTTAAACAACAAACAAAACAAATAAATAAACAAAATACAAATGGCATATTCCATGGATCTAAAAATAATAATTCCACACTTGGTTTGGAACCAGAAAAGAGCCTAAATAGCCAAAGCAATTCTAAACAAAAAGTACAAAGCTGGAGGCATTACGTTACTAGACTTTGAGTTAAACTACAAGGCTATAATAACCAAAACAGCATGGTATTGACACAAAAATAGAGACATAGACCAATAGAACAGAAAATAGAACCCAGATATAAAACTATCTACCTACAGCCAACTAATCCTTGATAAAGCAGACACAATGCACACTGGGGAAAAGAAGCTCTAATCAAATACATGGTGCTGGGAAAATTGGATAGCTACATGCAGTAGAAAGAAATAGGAGCCATATTGCTCACCACTCACAAAAATTAATTCAAGAAGTATAAAAGACTTAACTTCAAGTCATGAAACCATAAGAATTCCAGAAGAAAACATAGGGAAAATTTCTAGACATTGGTTTAGGCAAAGAATTTATGACTAAGACCCCAATAGCAACTACATCAACAAAAAAAATAAATGGGACTTGATTGAATGAAAAAGCTTTTGCACAGCTGAGGAAATAATCAACAGAGCAAACAGACAACCTACAGAATAAGAGAAAATACTACACTTCCTATAAAGGACCAATAAGTAGACTCTATAAAGAACTCCACAAATCATCAAGAAAAAAGTCAACATCTACATTAAAAAGTGGGCAAAAGACATGAACAGAAGTTTTCCAAAAGAAAATAGACAAATGGCCAAAAAACATGAAAAACGCTCAATATCACTAATCATCAGGGAAATGCAAGTCAAAATCACAATGAGATGTCACCTTACACCTATTATAGTAGCATTTACTAAAAAGGCCAAAAATAATAGATGCTGGTGCCAATGCAGAGAGAAAGGAATATGTAAACATTGTTGATGGAATTGCAAGTTAGTACAACCCCTGTGAATGGATATTTTTCAAAGAACCATAAGTAGACCTACCATTTGATTCAACAATCCCAATATTGGGTATCTACTCAAATGAAATAAGTCACCTTATAAAAAAAGCAATTCCTTATGCTCAAATGTTTATTGCAACACAATTCACAGTTACAAAGAAGTGGAATCAACCCAAATGCCTATCAATCCATAAGTGGATTAACAAAATGTGATATGTGTGTACCACAGAGTACTACTCAGCCATAAAAAGGATGCCTTTGTAGCAATTTGGAAGTAGAGATCATTATCCTAAGTAAACTATCTCAAGAATGGAAAAACAAATACTACGTATACTCTCTAATAAATTGGAACTAATTGACAAGCACACACATACACAGAAGAAAGCAAAACTCAGCAGAAATCAAACTGAGTGAACAAAATAAGGAGAAATGGGTTAAAAACTCACCTAATGGGAACAATAAATACTATTCAGGTGATGGGCACACTTATAGCCCTGACTCAAGCCACGTGTCAAAAATATCTGTACCCCCTTAATTTTGTGAAATGAAAATAATGCTTCAATAATGTAGAGTACAGTTGACCTTTGAACTTGACAGAGGTGCTAACTACTCTCACAGTCGAAAATCCACATATAATTTTGTTTAAAAACTTAACTACTAATAACCTATTGTTCCCTGAAATCCATGCTGGTAACATAAACAGTGGATTAACACATGTTTTATATCATTGTGTGTATTAACATACATTCGTATGGTAAAGTAAGCTAGAGAAAAGAAAACGATATTAATGAAATCATGAGAAAAAACAGAAAATCATGAGGAAGATAAAATGTATTTACTTTTCACTAAAGTAAATAGATCATCATGATCATCATGATAGTTTATCCTTACTATCTTCATGTTGAGTAGGTTAAGAAGATAAAGGAAGAGGAGGGGTTGGTCTTGTTGTCACAGGGGTGGCAGAAGTGGAAGAAAGTCCTTGTACAAATGGATATATATATAGTTCAAAGGTCAACTCCAGTTATAGATGTATATGCTGAAACATGTTCAAAACCTCTCAGAGAAAATTATCTACCTTTGTTGAATGACATTAAAGAAGAATATATGGTCTTTGTGTGTTGGAAGACTGAAAATAGAAAAAATATCAATACTCTTCTAAACTGATCTCCTATGTATAACCAATGTATTTCCTATGAAATCCACACAAGATATGGGGTTGAATTTGAAAGTTTATACCAAAGTGTATGTGGTATAAACTACTTGTGTGAACAGAAAGGATCATGGGAATCAGAAGAGTAGGTGATTTTCATAACTGATGATGAGACAGAGGGCAAGGTAAAGGATGCTTTGAATAGCTCTCTAAATCCATATAAGAAGGGGCCAATAGGCTCTTAATGGTTGAAGCAAAGAAAACGGGGGCAGGAGGTTGAAAGTAAATTTCCAGAGACTCTGACAGCAAATGGGGCTAAAACTCATGAGTCATCTTAGTTGGAGTCTGAACCAAGATTTAAGTTAAGAAAGAGGAAATTTATTCAAGTCTGAGGTTATAGTCAGGTCTAGGATTTATGCAAAAGGTCAAGGTATTTGATAAAAAATGTCTTTTATAAAATGTATTTTAGTGAACATGGAATGATGTAAAGTAGCATTATATATCTTCATACTTATATTTGGCTGCTTTAATTGTGAATTGTTTTTTGTAAGGGAAAACACAGAGGCTTATACTGGCCTCATTGGTTCTTAACTTAGCTATTACAGAAACAAGTAGGGAGCTACAAAAAATCCTGAAGCCAGGGCCACAACAGACCAAGCAAATCAGAACCCCTAGGAGTGTGACCAGGGCATCAACACATTTTAAAGTTCTCTGTGTGATTCTAAGGTAAGGTCAATGTTGAGAACATACACTGTAAGCAAAACCAGACCTTCATTGTCAATGGTTTATTAAAGATACCAATTTTTAGAGTCCTCTCTAGGCCAATTAAATCAACCTCTCTGGAGATAGCACTGACACTGCTATTTTTTCAAACCTTTCTATGTAATTCTAATGTGCTACCAGGGTTGAGACCCACTGGTTTGATGTCTTCTATCAGATACCAGCCATCACACTCAGCATTGCCAGCACCTACTGGTGATTCTCTGTGACAGTAGGTTCAATGCTTAGACACTTCAACAACTCTTTCAGTGGCAAAATGGCTAAATCTAACAAAGAAAAACTTAAAATCTATTGACTATCTATTGAAGACAAAAGTAGTACTTACCTTCAAGGTGAAAAATTGAAAACAAACCAACAAATAAATATTCCAGTTCTTGGCAAATTGTGGGTGGTCCCAGTGCCACCAAACTATGTAAGGGACTAACATTAAGAAAGGTTTATTAAGATATATATTAAGAGATATATATATATATCTTATATATATATCTTTTCTCCAAACCCTCAAATACAACCCAGGCCTATGAACCACATAGCACCTCTCCCATTCTCACAGCTTGGGAAAAGGGAAGAGGGCATGGGGTGATAATAGAAGGTAACATCACACCAAATATTATAATAGTCCTGCCAGCCCTGTCGTACCTGAGAAGTGTAGTTCACACTCACAAGAGCAGTGTGGCAAGTTACACTCCCAGCACCTCCTTTGGCAGGCGTGTAACTCCTAAATGACTTCGCAAAAATCTGGAGCTTAGAAGGCCAGGGAACTCATTTTATCAGCTGAAAACATTGGCTGGAGCCATCCTAGGACCCCATGGACACCGTGGCTCTGAGTAGTCTTTCTCCATGTGCCTCTTCACCAGAAGCCAGTTCATCACAACATAAATGTTATGCAAAGGACCCTCAGTGAACAAAGTCTCTGTTCTAAAATGCTTCATTGTGTTTCTATTTTCTAAAGTTCTTTTGTAGATATTATCTTGTACGAAATAGAGACAGTCATCCTATTTCATTTTCATGGAAGAGCATATAGAGAGAAGAAAGATGAGGAAATAGCCCAGGGTCACATAGCTAGTAGGGACAAGGGCTGGGATTTAAGCTTAAGTCTCCCTAGAATCCACACTTTCCCCTCCATTATAATGGGAAAATTTGGCATCAGTTTGATGCCTTATTATATACAAAGCACATTCCCAATAATACAATAATATAAGTGAATAATGAAAATGAAATAACATTATGTCTAGCACTTAATAGGTGCTCAATACACAAACTTCCTCCTGCCCATTTTTATTCTTATGATATATACCGTTCTCTTTTCCTCAAAGGATTTGTGTAGATCATTACCTTTATTAAGCACAGGGCCTACTAAAGCAATCAGGATGGCCATCATGTTTGGTCTCCCAACATAATTCCTTTTAATAAAATGATTTCAGAGTCAGAACATGGGATTGGGCAGCACGTGACCTGGGGCGTGGTCAATAATTGTGCACATCAGAAAGGACCATGACTTCTTACTTAAAAGGAAAGTTGGAGCCCCAAATCTCAATTCTACCTCAAGTTTTCACAAAGGTGTTTAGTCTTATTTTGGACAGATTTCCTTTTTATAATTCCTACTGGTTGACATAGCTGCTGTTATGTTTATTTTGACCAGAGACCCAGGAATAGTTTTATACTTCCTTGAAAACCTTTCTTCCCCACCCTCTATCCCTGGAGCATTGTCCACAGCAGGTACAAAAGCAGAGAGGGAATGAAAGTGCTAGTTTAGTAATAGCTGTGTTAAGAACCCAACGACTCCCAAACTAAAATTCAGATAAAACACCTGTTGCAGCATGTGACTTTGGCTTAAGGCTAAAGTGGACATACAAACACTACTCTGCTTTCTATGTCCATCTCCCTAGAGCTAAACTAGGGGGCCAGTGATAGTCAGATGGGTAGAGATAGCCAGGATGGGTCCACTCATCCACCCAATCGTACGAATGCAAAAGAAAAAAAGAGAGAAGCAAACCCTTGGGTGTGCTGGGGTGCTGTCTCACCTTAACAGTTCCAGGGCTGGGAGGAAGATGGCAAGCAAGAGCGAGAAGAGAACGATGGGATGTGCCTTTTAAGCACACCAGCCATGTTTGCCAGTAAAATGTGGCCCAAGGAATGTTCCCCACTTTGACCAACCGAAGAATTGAACACTAAAATTACCTTTAAAGTAGGTAGAACGTATCAACTGCTCTGAGATCACATAACCCGTATTCTGATAGATTATTGACCACAGAATAGTAATTCTATGCTGCTTCTTTGCAATATAAACTTTTTTTTAAAATTTTTTATTTTATTTTACTTTTTTATTAAATCATAGCTGTGTATATTAGTGCAATCGTGGGGTACAATGTGCTGGCTTCAGATTGTCTATGCTGCTTCTTAATTTCTCTTGAGACAGGCAGCAGGAAGAATTCCTCTCTGGGTTTCTCTCTTTCCACTGGAGGAAGGCTATTCTCTTTAGGTAACATGTCATAAGGGCAAGGGCCAACTTTAACAAATTTAGAAAGGAAGGTTTGTCCTTAGTGTTCATTTCTGCTTACAATGGTCTTTTATGGACTGCCTTCAGGCAGGCAGGAACTTGGGGCCCTCTGTGCCTCCTCTATTTTTAAGATTTGTTCCTGTGACCTTTTGTCAGCCATGTGCCCTCGTTTTATCTCCTAAATAGTAGTGTCAGATCAGTTTTCTCCTCTCTTCCCCGTCCCCACAGCAAAAGCTTCCTCCCCACTCCTTTTCCCAGTCTTTTCTCTCTTCAGTCCTCATGTTCAGATGTAAGATTTACGCCTGATTGTGTCCCGTCCCTGCTAAACATCCTTTGGTGGCTACCTCTTGCCTAGGGCTGAAATCACTAGCTCCTTAATGTGAAATGTAAAGGTTTCTAGGACATGTGTCTTTTAGCATGCTCAAACTTCATTTCCCTTTCTTGAATTTCATTCTCCAGCAACATCATTCTGGTGGTTTCCAGCACACCTGCACACACTATGTTCTTTCATCCCTGATCCCCTGCTCAGAATGGCTCCTTACCCTTCTTCATTTGGCCAGTTCTCATGTTTTCCTTCAAGATTCAGTTCAGGAGCTGTCATGTCTGGGAAGCATTTGGCTACCCCACAGCACTCCAATTCCTGCTGCTATTTGCATAAAACATTTTCCATACTCCTGCCATAGCATGTACCACATGACGTGAAATCTGTCTTTGCCACTGAGTGGCAGAGTTCAGGGGCTACTCTCAGTGTCCTCAGCCTCCTGACCTTTGAAGTCAGAGATCCTCCATACTACATGGCCTGCAACCATTAGAAGGCTTAGAAATAGGGCTAGAAATTGCTACAAGCACTTAGTTAAATAGTATTATTGGTAGGCAAAATGTCAAAGTCTCTCTCTCTCTTCTACCAGTTTCATGGGTTAGCAGCAGATCCCTGGATCACTCTATTGAGGACTATGAGGTTTGTCCAGATACTGCGAAAAGTGGTATGACTGTTGATACCTGCCATTTGGACAAAGGTCCTATAGCTGCCATTCTGGACAGAGAGGAAAAGAAACTGCCATCCATTGAAAGTGCAGATTACAGAATGATAAATGGCACTGTGGTTATGTGGCTTTGCTTGCTTTTATTTTCACTAATACAAACCTGACTTCTCGCTGGATACTGATGCCACATTATTGGGAAGGCACTAGTCTCCAGTGATGTGATATAGCTTGCTCTAATCACTAGTATTAAGGTAGTGGAACGTTAAGTGAAGGTGGTAGGCCTGGAATTCAATTCTGCCTAACTTAGAGGTCCTGGCTCCATTCAGTGCATAAGGTCCTATCTTTCTTTAAGTTGGAGCTATTGTCTCCCATTTATTTCACACAAACGATGAAGGCACAGCCCCTGGCAATGTCAAATAAGTGTGCTCACAGGGCCCACAGCTGCATCACAGAGCTTGCCCAGGACCTTGCCTCATGCTGCGCAGCATCCTGCTCACACCAGCCCGCCATTCACTGACTGGCCCCCATGGGCCTGGATGGGCATGGTGGGGCAGTTTCTACTCCAGCCCAGGCCTGAAAGGAAAGGGCCATCCTTGGACCTATCCCCCACATAACAGGTGTGAGCACTTTCCCTGGGTCTCCACTCTGCCAGAGACCAATGGTAATTTCAAGTGGGAATTGACCAAAAGATAAGGTAAATGGGATGGAGGTTCTGGACACAGAGCAATGTTACCACCATTGAGACCGCTCTGCTGCTGCTGCCCCACCCAGGGGTAGACCCCCACTCCCTCCAGTGCAGATATTTCCCCAGGCCTCAGAATCTGGGCCATGCCAACTCCTGTGCCAGGGAAAGGGAACATTCATTTTCTTCCCTTCAGGGAAGACCTAGCCCTGTCTCCCAAGTTCTCATGTCCTGACCTGGGATTATTCTTTTAGGATGAGACATAGTGAAAAAGTCTAACTCTTGGGAGAAACCCATGTTTGACCCCACTCCCAGAGTGTGATCTCACTCTCACAATCTGACAACTTAGTCTTAAGTCTGGCATCAGGTTATTTCTCAAAGTTTGAGTTGTATGTCACCATGGTCAACATTTTACACAAGGATCACCAGAGTAGTTCCTAAAAGGGACAGTATCTTGGTGGGCAATGGGATTTGAGTCTCTTCACTGAAGTTTAACTTCCAATCCATTGGATGAATGTTGGGAGAACAGTTACTACATATCTATTCTAAGTTTGTCAGTGATAAGAAGATGATTCTTCAGAGAGGGAGGAAAGAAGAGACTGAAAGAAGGAAAGAAGGAGTGTGGAAGGAGGGGAAGAAGGAAATAAGGAAGAGAAAATAATGAATAACAAAGGAGATTTACATTATTAGAGATTAGAAAGGTAGATACGACCTGTGGCAAGGCCTGTCGGGCAGGCTTTGGTATAAGAACTGGGTCTATCTGTGGGAACAGGCAAGATGAAGAGTACAAGTAGAAGGTCCATAAAGATAAAGAATCCCTCACTCCCCTCACCGTCCAAGTGAGTTTTGCCATTTATTTTTCTGTCATCTCCCAGATCCTGGCCCTGGGGCCACCCCATGGTTCATCCACATACATTACCAGGAAGCAGAGGCAAAGCCATCCACATTGACCCAATTCTCCATGTTCTCCAAAGTCTGGTTGTCTCAAGATTTCATGGGACAGATGTTAGCAAGATGGGGAGACAGGCAGAGCAATATTGTGACAGATCCCCCGGTCACGAAGACAGTCATTAAAAAGCATATTCTTGCAATAATGGATGGACGCCTCTCCTTTGATGTTCAAGTGGCATGTTTTACACCTGGTCTTTAGACAACCTTTTGCAAGGTGATCAATTGCAACTAATTGCTTATTGTATATTTCTCTCCATGCTTTTGTGTCTCACATTTGTCTGTTTGTCTTTTCTGTTCTATTTTCAGACAAAAGGGGCTTCAGCAAAAAACCTTCACCAAATGTATTCATGAATATTTTAGCATGTATTTTGTGTACACATTTAGTGTTCTCTCCAGGGCACACAGAGCAAGGGAGTGATAAGAGAAAACTAGACCACTGTATAGTGCTAGCTGCCCAAGAGCTGATGTTTTCAGGAAAAAGGGGCAGGCTTCTTAAGCTGAAATACTTTAAAAAGCTTTGGCAAAGTCAAAAGAGGACATATAGCTTTCTTAGTAAAAGAGGGTGGTGGGGGGTGTGAAAAGTAGGGCAAGGAAGGGAGTAAAGGAAAGGTGGGGGACAACAATTCCCAAATAAATGAAATTCTTACTATGTTTCTGGATCTGTACTAGTTTTAGGGATGCTAAGTTTATTAAATAAGCACAGTCACTGCTGCAAGGAGCTAATAGTCAGGAGGGTTGCTAGCACAGAGATCAGGAGCCATGACATGGCATCGCACAGACTACATCCAGGGGGGATGAGAAGCTGCAGGAGTGGGAGGCGATGGGCTCAGGAAAGACTTCCCAAGGGAGGGGATACTTGAGCTAAGCCTTGGAGGATGAGTCAGTTTGTGAGAGGGCTTACATCCAGGAACCCACATGCACAAGGGTCCTGATATGTGAGAGCCTGCCACAAAGTCCAGAGGGGTTCTGCTGGGCTGGAGGGGGATGCAGGGGAGGGGTAAGAAAGAGGGCTGGAGGGGCAGAGCTCTGCAACAGAGCGGCTGATGTGCAGTGCTAAGGAATGTGAACTTTGCAGAGAGACAACAGATTTAGAGCCATTTAAGGATTTAGAAACCTGCTCAGCTTTGCATTTTAGAAAGGTCACCCTGATAAAGGTTTTGAGGATACATGAGAAAGGAAAGATGAGATTATTGCAATGGTGCAGGAGAGAGATGCTGAGGGCCTGGATGGAAGCAGTGGGTGGGAAGAAGGCAAAGGGACGAGGTGGGAGTGGTGTGAGGGGTGGGACGGAGACACAGCGAGGGTCAAAGGGACAGGACAGATGATGAAAGATATGAGGTCCTTGTAAGGGACCAGTCTTTTCTCCCATGAGCACCTGTGGACAAGCAGGGTAATGGTGGTTGAGAGCTAGGTGACCTGGGTTCAGAGTCTGATCACTGTCATTTACCAACTGCGTGACTCTGAGCCTCTGTTTCTCCTCCCTTAGCAGGGGGAGGGATGATAAAAAACTAGCTCAATACTGATATCAGCGAATGCCTGTAGAACACTTAGGTTCATTCCAGGCATCAAATAATTACTATGTGTTCAACAAAATAAAGTCTACTCTAACCTTGACTCAGGGAGAGAGGCCAGTGGCGATGGGGTGGGGCAGGCTTCCCAGTCAAGATTAGGGTGGTCTAGACTGCAGTACCACTCAGAGTGTGGCCCAAGGACCACTGTGGAACCCTTTATTACAGGTTTGTGACAAGTTAAAGAAAAAAATCAAGAGTAAAATTTATTAACCTTTACACCAATTTGATGAGCAAAATGGTCATTTGCCAATGGTGATTTGTGAAGCTTTGGTCAAGAGCAGTGGTTCTCAATATTTGTTTCATGTTAAAATCACCTGGATAGCTTTGAAAAACTTTGATGCCCAGGCTGACCTCATCCCCATTATATGAGAATTTCTTGAAGGGAAGACTTCAATTTTTAGTACTCTTAAAGTCCCCTAAGTGATTCTAAAGTGTAGCTACAATTTAGAACTAGTGGTTTAGACTAGGGCTTTTGAAATTTTTATGTGCAAAAGTCTTCATTCCTTACTAGCTCCCAGGTAAGTCCAATGCTTTGGTCCATGGACCGCACTTTGAATAAGATCAATGTGAAGTAAGTTGTGCTTATCAAACTCCCTGCAGACATTCACAGAATCACATATGTCTGCTCCACAAAACAAACGTGAAAGTGCAGAAGAGGAAATGAAAGCCCAGAGAACATGGCAGACCAGTGAGTAGTTAGACAAAGACCTCAACCCAATACTCAAAACTGTCTCTTCCCTGGGACATGGTGTCTTTGTCAAGGCTACTATTTATAGCAGTAGCTTTTTGATTCCATCTTGCGTTTCCTCTCCTACCCACCACTCCCCACCTCCTCTCTTGCCCTCCCCCATCACTGGTTTTCCAACAGAATAACTTTTTGAAAATCATACAATTTTCTTGGCTGAATTAAAGATAAAAGGAAACTTGTGCGTGTGTAGATCTAAACATAAGCAAACCTCTATTCACGCTTCTATCTTTCAATCATACTTCCTCAGAGCTCCTTCTTTGGAATGAAGTAAAAAAATCAAAGCAGGAGACTTGCTTAAGCCCCCTAAAAGAATTTGAGGTTGCTGTGAGCTGCGATGCCACTACGGAGGGCGACATAGTGAGACTCTATCTAAAAAAAAAAGCCCAGGACTTGTACCTGAAAAGAGAAGAAGGCTGGGCGTGAGCATCTTAGAGCCTTGGCTCAAACTGCTGCTTCAGAATTTGTCGCTGCCTTCTGATTTAGTCCGTGCCACTCCCACCTGACAAAACAGTCAATCCTTTGTCTCTGCTCTCAGAGCGTTCTGTTTGTGTTCCTATATTACAGTCAAGGGAGATGAATGCGCAAGGCCTTTCAGCCCTGGGGGCCACAGCCTAGGCAGCCTAATGCTCTTAGTCGCTGGACACACAGCAAGTACTCAGTGATCTTTGGTTGGGTACTACAATAAAAAATTCCTGCATTACATATAATGTGACTTAAAATGGGTGTGATCCCATAAACCAGGGAGTACAGCTTGCCATGCAGGTGAGCAGTGACAGGAAGGCCTCCAAGTGACATCAGGATCTAGTCACAGGAAGGTGGAAGCGGCAGGGGGGACTTGGAGTGGGCTTTGAAGACAAAGGATCATGAGCAAGGAGGGGCTGGGCAGCTCAGCAGTCCTCGTGTCCTGGGCGGGCCTGCAGGTGCCAGAGTCTGTTCAGCATGGCTGTGAAGCCCAACTGCTGCCGGCTATGTGGAAGAAGATGAAGTGTGCCTGATTTCTACCCGCAAAGTGTCTGCCATAAAGTATTGCTGGGGGAGCTTTAGAGGTGACCCATCTGGAGTATGAAAGACCTCCCACGCCTCTCACCACTCTGAGCAAGTTGAAGGACATACCTGTGTCTGGGAATTTGGCTGCACGGAGTTGGGGAATTGCCAGCTTCCCAATCTAGCTTCTGTCTTAATGGCGTTATGTAGTGTTTTATGTTAATTAAACGTCTACCTTAGGCATGTGCCAAGAGGCCCTGCAAAATCCGGTACGTGGGGAAAAGAGGACAGCTGTGCTATGGCAGCAGCCATGCCCAGGTGTCTGTGGACCAAGTGGGGGAGGCACAAAAACCTTCATCTGGGCCCCTGGTGGTGATAAGCAGAAGCAAAGGAATTTTGCACAGTGCATACAATTGCTGCAGAGGGGTAAGTGGCATGCCTGGGGCTGCTTACTAAAATAGAGGTAAAGATGGGATTTGTCTTCTACCTCTTCATTCTTCAGCCTCCTTCCACCTCACCTCCTTGTTTTCAATAGAAAGCAAAACTACTGGTAAATTAAAATAAGAGCAGATGGTAGGAAAAGAGAAGGCTGGTGTCACACAGCAGAAATAAAAATGTTAGGGGTTTTAATAATGAACCCACGGTTTGGATTTGCTTCCAATTTCGCCTTGGGCTGTGCAAGTAATAGCCCACACGTCAGGAGCATTTACCACAGCCGGGCTGTATGCTGAGTAGTTTGCAAACATTACCCCCACAAAGCCATGCTTGGAGTTGGATCCGATTATTAAGAGGGAAGAGAAATTAAAAGATGTCAGGTGACCTCCGGAGGTTGGAATTTGCGGCAGCTGTGCACGATGACAGGCCGTGTGCTGCTTCACTGCTACCCTGCCCGCCTCCCAGCCCGGGGTTTGTCTCTCCAGGCTCACAGCATGAAGGTAGGGGGACAGTGAAAGGCCTTCCTAGAGCAAGCACACACTCTCGGCCTCCCTATCTCCTGCTTCTCCTCCTCCTCCCCGCACCTCCTGTGAGTCTTCAGGCTCAATGTCTGCAAGAGAAAAGGAAGGCAGTGGCTTCTTCAGGCATCTTTGCAGGGCTCTGCCTCAGTGGCCCAAAGTTGCGGCCTTGTCCAAACTGTCAGAGCCGTTTGCCTGCAGTCCACATGGCAGAAAGACCATCTGTCAGCCTCTGACCCGTGCCTCCCTGTCTCAGACCACTTGGACTGGCTCCATGTTCACCGACAGCTTCTGAGGTCCCTGCCTCCCCAGTCCTTCTTCCCAGACCTGACTGACAACTCCCAGGCAGTTAGAAGATGTGGTACAGAGGGTCAGCTAAGCTGAGAAATTGTACTCTCTATGGCAACACCGATAGGAAAAAATATGTTTCCTCATTTGAATCATCTTCTTGTAAGAAAATCATTCTGTATTGTAAACTTTGATCAAATAGAAATGCCCGCTACATTCTGTGGGGAATATCTAACAGAGGTGGGTACCCTCCTAAGGCCTCCTCATCAGGTTAAGCCATATCAAGAAAAAACAATGTTGGTACTATAAGATTATACACAATTATTGTTAGTAGTTTCTTATACCTTCAACTGGGTAACCCAGTAGCACTCAGTCTTAGCCATTTCTTTTTTTTTTGAGACACAGCCTCAAGCTGTCACCCTGGATAGAGTGCTGTGGCATCACAGCTCACAGCAACCTTTAATTCCTGGGCTCAAGTGAGTCTCCTGCCTCCGCCTCCCAAGTAGCTGGTACTATAGGCACCCGCCACAACGCCCAGCCATTTTTTGGTTGCAGCCGGCATTATTGTTTGGTGGGCCCGGGCTGGATTTGAACCCGCCAGCTCAGGTGTATGTGGCTGGCACCTTAGCCCGTTGAGCCATAGGCACTGAGCCAGTCTTAGCCATTTCTGCTTGTGTTACCACCCAGCTGCGAGCCCAGCCTGATAACATCAAGTGGTTCACTCAAAAACAACATCAGTGCTTGGCGACCATTCCAGACCAATTCAACTTGAATCTGTGGAAAAGGGATTGAATATGGTATTTTTAAAAAAGTTTCCCAGAGAGTTTGGTGTGTGCCTATAGTACTAGCTACTCAGGAGGCCTAGCTGGGAAGATCACTTGAGCCCAGGACTTCAACAACAGCCTGAGCAATATAGCAAGATCCTAGAAGAAAAATAGTTTCCCAGGTGCTTCAAATGTGAGTCATGGAGTGAGAGTCACAAAATAGCTATGGTATTACCCCCCTCCAAAAAAAAAGAAAGAAAGAAAGTAAGAAAGAGAGAGAGAGAGGAAGGAAGGCAGGAACAGCTAGGTTGAGGAAGAGGCCAGAGGGCCCTGCTCACTTATTTTAGGTAGTCAAAGAAGGATTTTTATGAATATATGATCTTCAAACTGATATAGTGCTAATAAGAAACAGCAAAACATTCCATGCAGAGGAAATAACAAATGGGAAGGGCCTGGGTTAAGAATAAGCCGTGCATTTTTGAGGAACAGCAAGAAAGCAGTGCAGTTGAGTATAATGTGGCAGAGGATGGACAATGGGAGGTGAGATTCGGGGGGTGGGGGCAATGGCTGGATCCTTGTAGACTGTGGGCAAAAGTTTGATTTTCTTCTAAATCCACCAGGAAGGCATTGCAACATTTTACCTAAGGGAGAAACAGAATCTGAGTTTGTTTTTTCTATCATCTTAGCTGTTTTTAACTTCTTAGCTGTGGATTGGGAGCAGGATCAAGGAGAGAGATTGGAGATCCTTGCAGGAGGTTGGGAGGAAGGTAGGGTCAGCGCATGCTGCCTTGTGATACCAGGATCTTGGGGTGCCGACCATTTGTGGGTATGGCTGACAAGTACAAGAACAAACATCCAATATGCTGTGGGGAGTGGAGGAGAAAAAAGCCCAGATCCCCAATAGTGTAGTTGAGCAGCTGAACCAGCACTGATAGATGCCTGCCCCTGGACTGTGTATCTGAGAAAAACAAACCCCTATTTGTAAGAGCAACTGCAGCCAGGGTTTCTGTTACTAGCGGTTCATGCCTTGTTGACTGATAGAACCACTAGTTTTTTGTCAGGCCTTGGTTCTAGGGAGCTCCACAGATGGAAAATACTGCATCCCTGACATACTCCCAACTGTGAGCTTGTCTGAAAGGTTAAAAGATTTGCTTCCAGAAGTTGAAGAAGACAAAAATATTCCAGTGTTTCACTGAAGCATGGACTACCTATTCTCATCTCCAAGAACCAGGAGCATCAGGCTCAGTCTGATTCCAACTGATGATGAAACCTGATTCTTACAGATCTGACCACCAATGGCTAACAGAAACCAGGTAGTAGACGAAACTTACAGGAGACAATTATAATTCAAAGAGCCATCGGTCCAAGCATAGGCCAAGAGTCTGTTCAAACGGAAGGCTCTCTCTGTTCAAAGAGGTTACTGGAAGCCAAGATTAGACAATGGGCCGGGGACAGAGGGAAGACTGCAGCCAGGAGCTGGTGTTGTGGAGACCAGGAGAAGGGAGAGTCCCAGTTCTTCATAATTGGTGCTTGCAGTGGGATGAACAGAGGAAAGGGCCTATGGCCAGGATGAGGCAGGGAGAATATTTCACCAGTGACAAGCCCAAGCTCCCAGGCAAAATCCTATCTTGCACCTGTGCTCAGCAGTTCCACCCTGGCAGCATGATACTCAGAGGGTGCAGTGAGAGTTGTCTTCTCTTTGCTGAATGGGAAGGTGGTGCCTGACATCTCAAGTGGGAATTCTAAATGTATTTGCTTTCAGAAAGATTATTTTATGAATGATTACATTATATGGTACTGTATTCCTGGTTCATTGGAATTCAGTGCCTCCTTGAGGGTCCGGCCTCAGCTCTCACTCTTTCTCTAACACCATTTGAAGGCTCAGATTGAAAAAATTGACTTAAAAATGAACTTTTTATAAGGTATTTTTCTGTAAGCCAGGGCTTGCCTGTGCTATTTTAAATATCATCACACACACAAACACACAAGCACACATATATTCAAACGCAAACATTTTGGGTCACTAGGTTCTAGTGACAGACATTTCTTGATGTTTAGTTTTTTGGGCATTTCATTTTGACTCATTGGACTGACAAATGTACTTTTTAAATTGAAGGCAGTGTTTTTAGGATACAAATTCTCATTTCACCATTAAAATACCTTTCTGCTAGAAAAGAATAACCTTTCTAAATATTAAAAAATGGCTCTTTCAAGCTTAAATAAAAAGTTACAGCACAATATACATATTGAAGGAGCCAAACTTTTTCATTTTTTAATTCTCTGGTTTTATCAAATAGAGAAAATAATGTTTATAAGAGATTTTCCAGTTGGCATAGTAAGGAAAAACATCTTGGATAGTTCAGAATATATTGTGAGAAAATATAAAGGCATATTTTTTTCTGAAGTGTAAGTCTGACATTTTGGAGTAGTATTTAATACCATTGATATCAGCAGCCTGATGACTGATATTCAACTACAATTTAACTTTTTTTCATGCATGTTACAAAAAAAATGTTTTCATTAAAGTGAGTGGATTTTGATAAATTGCAATGCCTTGATCATGGTATTAAGAAGACAAATCTATGAGATAAGAGAAAATGTTTAGAAGATTTGAAATACAAATGTTATTGGGGATAATTATGTGTCCCACTGCAGGGACAATAAAATAATAGAGAATCTACTATCTCTCCAATACCACAAACACACATGGCACATTTATAAAAATTTACAGGTTACGAGGCCACAAGGAAAATATCAACAAATTTCAATGAATTAATAATATATGGAGCATATTTACCACCAAAGTGGAATAAAATTATACATCAATAACAAAATAATAGCCATTCCTCCTCAAGAGCTTTAAAAATAACCCACAGATGACTAAATTATTCATACATAAAAGAGGAAATCCTAAACAGACAATAAAACATTGAGAACTGAATGGCAATGAAATTTCTCCAAATAAAACCTTTCAAGATAATGCTAAAGAGTATTACTAGCATAGCCTCAATGCTTACTATTAGGAAAGAAGAAAGTGAAAAAAATTAATGACCTAAATATTCAACCCAAAAGTTAGAATTATAACAAGGAAAAGAATCTAAACATAAGGGAAAGAAAGGGTAACCAATAAAAAGCAAAAATGAATCACAAAACAGAATAATGTTAGAAACTGACACATTTAAAATAAATTTTGGTTCATTCATTCAAAAAACATTTTTTGATTGATTTAGGCATTGGGGATTCAGAACTGATTCAAATGGATGAAAGTTTCTGCTCTTATGGAAATTATATTCTTGTTGGGAGACAGACAATAAAAAAATGAACAAATAAATAAATGATGTTATGCTAGATTATGATGTGTTTTAGAGAGAAAAAATAAAGCATGGGTGTTGGATACAGAAATGGCATAGGGGCTGTCAGGGATCATTTTAGAGGGAATGGCTAGGGAAGATCACAGAAGGTAATTAACTTCTGGTTCTTTTGAAAATGAATACAATTAAAGTGAAAATTACTAAATGCAGAATATGAATGTCTTCATATTGTGATTGAAAGGCAATGAAGATTATGTTATGAAAATATTTCAGATTGTATATGAAGTCAGCACAGTATGCCTCTTGATTGCACCAATGTACACAATTAT